>VDFB02096673.1:0-66900 GCA_007258455.2 Sequoia sempervirens
GCTAGAAGGGTTTAACTATTCAACTAAAGTGCAACAAATAGGAGTTTAAGAACTTCCAAAAATATTACCACCAACCACCAAGGTGCCACCAGAATTTTGACGCCACAACCAAGGTATAGACAACCGGGAGACTAGGTAAAAGAGGGTTGGTCACCCAATGAACTCAATGGCTTAAGTGGAAACTTAAACAACCAGTAACTTGTGATGGACAGTCAACAAGGAATTAGAAAGCCTGACTAAATGCTATAACTATTAAATCCTTAGGTTTACCTACAAAGCCCTAATTTAGCCCAAGTATTGAAAAGAAACAACTCATATTGTTTTTGGCTAATGCAAGATTTCTCTTCGCCTTGGATGCTCCTACATCAAGGTGTCACAAGTGGATGATATTTTATGACACAAGGCTACATGTAAATTTCTCCCTATCCTATTTTATTTTTCCTGGTTCAATTACAAGAGTAATGTTGTTGTCTAATAATTAAGTCCTAATAATATTGGCCATTGTTATTCTTCACTTAGATAGTTAGGCCTTCTAATTGTGTTTCTATTATTTCTTCTACTTAATACATAAGGTACATCAATTATTGGCTTTAAAATTTCTAATTCCTAATTCTTATAATTTGATTTATAAATTTGAGTGCATGAGCTAATGGTTTTCCCCATTCCAAATTTATCTAAGAATGCTCTAACTAGCTTTTCCCCACAAGGTCTAAATGGTTATATGGTCTTAAACACTATGATAGTTAATGGTGAAAGTATGAGCCCCTTGATTCCAAATTTGAAACTAATTTTAATGAGTCTAGAATAATATTGCTTAGTGTTTTCAACAAAATTCTAATGTCTCACCTTCCTCTAAGAATTTTAGGATTTAATAATCAAATAGCCATTAAATTGAGACAAGATTAATTACTAACTTAAACTTCAATCCACAATTACAAAATGTGCTATTCTAAAATATTGAGAGTTTTAAATTGCTTCTTGACTTTTGAGTTACCTACTATTTTCCTATCTAAAATTGTATATTGCTTAACAAATTAACAAATTTTAAACACAAACTAATATTTATATCAAATTAACCATTTAAGCAATTAAATTTATAAGATATCCATAAAAGAGAATTAGTTGTAATTTCTAATTTCAACTTCTATCTATAATGAATAATTTTGAATTTCAAATTTTATCCTAAATTTGAATATAGAACATCAAGTTTCAAAATGCATATGAAAAAGAAATAAAAGATTAATTACAACTTAATACACATATGTGTTTACAATTTTATTTACTATGAATTGAGCAATGATAATTTATGCAAACCTTACTATTTATTGAGAGATCTTCATTTACTTAATTCTATTTAACTAAAAACTAATTACTCATAACAAATAGCTAATTCAAACCTTAATAGATTCTTTTAAATCTTTTGTTATCTTAATGATCTGCATTCGATAATTTCGGTTAATAGCCTTCATTTCTTATTTTTTTCAAATTAATCAGTTGCATTGCTTTTCCGTAGTTGGTTTTTTTACAGGTGGACATACAAAACATTCAAGCATTTGATAGCAAATTTTGGATTTCATTTACGAAGATTTCTAATTTAATTGCAGGGATGAATCCGCCTTTTGTTATTCCATTTTTCCTAATGATATAGATAGTTGATCAAATATATTTTCTACATTTTTTCGTTGCAATAATTTTCTATAGTGCACATGTATTTATGTATATATAAATATATATATATGCACACACATGTATATATGTATATATATTTATATATGTGTATATATATGTATATATATATAAATATGTATATATATACATATATACATATGTATGTATATATATAAATATGTATATATATACATATATACATATTTATGTATATATATACATATATATATATAGATGCATATATATAAGGAATGCATATATATGTATATATAATATTATATAATAATATATATTTGTACATTTGTATATATACATATAATATGTATATATGTATGTATATATTTGTGTATATATATGTATGTATGTATGTATTTTTTGATTTAAGTCTATTGGTTGGAAGTGATGCAGGATAAAAATATATATCAGATTAGGGAGTTCAATCAACTCCTCACCAGGTCCTTGTGATGACATATCCCTAGGTGCGTTGTGCTTAACACTCAAATTATGGAATTTTTTAAATGTTTTTATTTTAACATAGTAACTGCTCCATTTGGAGTGTTGATCTACCCATGGAGTAGTAGGCCCCCCCTCTAGGGGTTTCAACCATGGGTGTTTCCCCACTTTTAGCCCCCTATGATGGGTAACTACATGGCTAGACCATCACAAATCGACTCTCTTGATTTCTTTTTTAAAAAAAATAACTTTTAATTTTAATAAAAAAAAATTACATTTTTATATTTTTTTAATATTAATCATCATAATTTATTTTATTGTATTAATGCTTATAATTTTATGGTGTTCATTATTAAATATGTTTATATAGTATGATTTATAATATAATTATTTATAAATATAATTAATATTGTTAAATTGAAAATTAATTTGAATATATACATATGTATATACGTCTAGATATATGTGAAAAGATATAATCATCATTTTGAATATACAATTATTTTTATTTTCAACTTTGTTTTGTATTATCTTTTAGATTTGTTATAAACCTTTCATTTAGTGTTTTTAAATTTTGATCCTATTAGATTAAATAAAAATCTTAACAAGGAAAGTTTCAAACAATCTTCCAACCCATGTATATAACTTTCCTATCACTTTGTGGATGCATTGGGTTAATGTATTTATTCCTTATATACTCAAGACATTTTGTGAAACAAAATTTCTTCCTCCTAAAATAAATAGATAACACAATCATTCAGTATTTTGAAAATAAGTAACGTAAATCAATGAATGCATATCTTTTATTTTTCCAAATTGGAACATAGTAATTTATTTATACTTATAACATTACAAATTAGACTATATGTACCAAAGTGTTCCAATCTTGTTCTTTCTATCCAAAATCACTACATAAAGAAGAACTCTTTTCTCTTGTTCACAATATCTCCTACACTTTTTTCTTTGCTTCACAAAAATACAATATGAAAAACAATAATTTCTCTCTTTGATTTCCAATAGCAAACATATGTTTTTTTTATTTTAAACAACTTTGTTCAACTCCAAAAGAATCTTCAATCTCCATTAATGCACTATAAAATAATCAAGGAAGGAAAAATGCATAGCCAATGGGCTCGTTGCCCAACCATAGGGTTGTGAGAAAACCCACCCCTAATCTTGGGGTCGTTTAGACACTTGGGTAGACGCTTACACATTTCACAATCATAAAAAGCTTTTAGTAAACATTTACACACATAATACACACATTTACATCCTTGAGCTCACATAGTAAATATTTGCAAACACCCCTTTTAAATTTCTAGCACATTAGATACCCTATATAGAATCCACTTGGGGGGAGTGGGGGCTCTACCTAATAGGGAGAAATAAATGTATCATAATATTCAAATTTAATCTCCACATCACATCTCCACATATCATAATGTATCACCAACATAACCACATCCATCCCTTTTCCCTCCAACACAAAATCAAATAATGGATACTCATATTCCTAAATATAATCATGGGTACCCATACCTTGAAATAAATGTCCCTTAGAGGGATCCACGCCCACTCAACCCCTTGCACATGGGGGACCAAAATAACCTCTCTCAAGAAGGGTTCAACTCCCCTACTTGAAGTAGCACAATCCCACTAATGGAAGAAATTTTTTTGAAGATATCCTTCCCTCAAGCCTTCTCCTTTCTCCCCCCTTCATTATTCACACTCCTCCACTCTCTCCCCAAAAGAACCCAAGAAAAATAGAAAAATCTCAAAAATAAAAATGAAGCAACCCCGTTGTTGGCATAATGTTGTCATTGATGTCAAAATGGGATATCTATGTGGTATCCTATGAATGATATTGTTGGCATGAAGCCATGTAGATCAAAGTATTAGATTTTCGATGGAAGGTGAGCATGTTTTGAAAATGTTGCAAAGTTGCTCAGAATGTTGCAAAGTTGTCATGAAATTTTGTCATGACACTATAGGAAATGCTTCTAGTCATCAGAAGATAAAACAAGATGCATATTTGATATGGGTTTCCTAAGAGATGCTCAAAGATGTAATTTGCAAAGTCAGATGGTAAAGATTAAGCTCAAAATTGTTTGATGTTCGCTCTAGGATAGAATTAGGGTTTGATAGATAAACCCTAGGTCTTACAGTCATGACAATGAGTAGAGCTTATAATTTGAAGTTTATTATGTATTGATCATTGTAGGTTTCTTACGTGTTAACTTAAGCCATTGGAGTTGTCTTTGCAACTGATCC
Source organism: Sequoia sempervirens (assembly GCA_007258455.2). Taxonomy (NCBI): domain Eukaryota; kingdom Viridiplantae; phylum Streptophyta; class Pinopsida; order Cupressales; family Cupressaceae; genus Sequoia; species Sequoia sempervirens. The sequence continues at coordinate 4,393 of VDFB02096673.1, forward strand.
CCTTTTTGGATATTTATTAACTTTAATAATTCCTAAGTTGTATGATAATATTTTCCCTTAGCTTGATCAATGGTTGTGATCAAGCCTAGAAGATCGATGGCCTCTCGGACATCCCATAGTATGAGTGTGGTTCCTCGTCTATCCCAACAATATAGCAAGCTAGTGACATGTTTCAAGTGAGACGAGATAAAGTGTGAAGTGATGGAAATGGATGATGACGCGTGAACATACGTGGTGATGAATAATTGGTTGATATGTCAATTCACATCAGTGTTGTGAATTGCACTGCATTGACATAGATGAAAAATGGTGTTAGCCCACCAGCCTGTTGAGAAATAGTGGGCCTATGTCTTTGGCTTGTGGGATAGAAGGCTTGTGACACATGTGTTGGTGGGACCCTATTCTAAACATGGTGTATACGATGGAGATCGAAGGTGATTATTAAAAGAATCGTATATTTGATGGCTGCATTTCAAAGTTAAGCAATGAATGAGGATCGACGGATCATGACACAAAGACTGCAGATCGATGACCCAAATTCAAAGATGAATATTCTTAATGGCTATGTCTATGTGAATGAGGGTTTTACCTATGATGGTGGTGCTAGAAAGAATTTAATTGGTCAATCTACACCAGTGACCAATATATAATGGAAGATTTGATCTGTAGAACGGTAACAAAGACTGTGATAATGATTGGAATCAAAATTAGATCGCATAATCATGGGAAAGCATTTAATGCATATTATTTTTTAGGGTTTTACAGCTTTCCATACTTAGAAAATTCACTAAACCTATACATCATGAAAAATGTGTGTGGCTTGACAATGAGGTAGCTTGCTAGAGAAGATACTAAGAAAACCCTATCAGTAGATCTGAACCATATGTGCAAATCTCGAGGTGATTGAGGTAGAACAGTGTGAGATATAAAAAAGTGAAAATAGATGGAGATCAGAGGAATAGATTTTGGATGGAAGGTGAGTATGTTTTGAAAATGTTGCAAAGTTGCTCAGAATGTTACAAAGTTGTCATGAAATTTTGTCATGACACTATAGGAATTGCTTCCCGTCATCAAAAGATCAAACAAGATGCATATTTGATATGGGTTTCCTGAGAGATGCTCAAAGATGTAATTTTCAAAGTCAGATGGTAAAGGTTAAGCTCATAATTGTTTGATGTTCGCTCTAGGATAGAATTAGGGTTTGATAGATAAACCCTAGGTCTTACAGTCATGACAATGATTAGAGCTTATCATTTTAAGTTTGTTATGTATTGATCATTGTAGGTTGCTTAATTTTTAACTTAAGCCATTGGAGTTGTCTTTGCAACCGATCCCCTTTTCAGATATTTATTAACTTTAATAATTCCTAAGTTGAATGATAAATATTTTCCCTTAGCTTGATTAATGGTTGTGATCAAGCCTAGAAGATCGGGAACCTCCCGGCCATCCCACTATATGAGTGGTGGTTCCTCATCCAGCCCAACGATATAGCAATCTAGTGACATGTTTCAAGCGAGACCAGATAAAGTGTGAAGCGATGGTAGTGGATGATGACGCATGAAGATAGGTGGTGATGAATAATTGGTTGATATGTCAATTCACATCGGTGTTGTGAATTGCACTGTGTTGAAATAGATGACAAATGGTGTTAGACCGCTAGCCCATTGAGAAATAGTGGGCCCATGTCTTTGGCTTGTGGGATAGAAGGCTTGTGACACATGTTTTGGTGGGACCCTATGCTAAGCATGGTGTATACAATGGAGATCGATGGTAATTATTAAAAGAATCTTATATCCGACGGCTACATTTTAAAGTTAAGCAATGAATGAGGATCGATGGATCATGGCACAAAGACTACAAATCGATGACCCAAATTCAAAGATGAATATTCTTAACGGCTATGTCTATACGAACAAGGGTTTTACCTATGATGGTGGTGCTAAAAATAATTTAATTGGTCCATATACACCAGCGACCAATATAATGGAAGATTTGATCTATAGAATGGCAGCATAGACTGTGATAATGATTGGAATCAAAATTAGATCACATAATCAAGGGAAATAATTTAATGCATATAATTTTTTAGGGTTTTACAACTTTCCATACTTAGAAAATTCACTAAACCTATACATCATGAAAAATGTGTGGCTTGATAATGAGGTAGCTTGCTAGAGAAGATACCAAGAAAACCCTATCAGTAAATTTGAACCGTGTGTGCAAATCTCAAGGTGATTAAGGTAAAACAATGTGAGATATACAAAAGTGAAAATAAACTATGACAGTGAGAGTTGACACTGTGTTAATATTGAAAGTAGTGCATATTGTTGAGAGTATTATGAGCTTCCTGTGGTGGATAGAGAATGCACTAAAAAGATAAGGGTGCAATAGTGTTGAGTAGTGTATCTATGAGCTCTTGAGGTGGACAGAGAATGCAGTAAAAATAAAAGGAGAGAACTACAAAGTGTGTGTGCATGGTCTTTTGAGGTAGATAGAGAATGCACTAATAGATAAAGGAACAATCAGAGCAGAACAAAGTAGGTGCAAGGCAGAGAACTGAGTTGTAGAGGCTGCAACAGGGAATTGAGTAGTTGTAAATTTTATGTTGTGACATTGAATTGTGTCGAGTAGAAAAAACTATAATAACTTGCATTTTAAATTTGATTGGTGGGTGCCATAAAATACCTAGGTAGGTGCTAAAATTAGGGATTTCATGCTTCCTTGGAGTAGGTGCTCTTAAAATAGGGGATCGGTGTCTCCTTAGGGTTGGTGCCCTTAAAAATTGTAATCAAAAAATTTGACTGTGAGGCTGGATTAGGATAGTAGATCTTAGTATCATTTCTCATCGCGGTTTTTCCCATCTTGGTTTTTTCATGTATATATTGTGTGATGTGCTATTATATATGTATGTTTATCTCTCTACTTGTGTTATTTTAATCTACACTCAAAAGGTTAAAAAGTAATCAATTTTCTAATTCTAATCAGGGCTATATCTTAATGTATCTACTAATTCACCCCCCTCTCAGTAGATTGTCGTGTTCCAACAATTGGTATCAGTACCTAGGTTCCCTAGGAGAAGCTTAATCAGCTTAGGTGGATCTTGAATAAGTGAACACAATGGCTATTCAAGAAGGTTCTTCTACAAACAAGGCACCTTACTTTGATGGGTCAAATTATGCCTTTTGGAGCATTATGATGGAGACATTTTTAGGATCTTTAGGTTTTGATGTTTGGATGTTTGTTAAGAATGGACATACACCACTAGCTACAACCCCTACTGATGTTGCAAGAAAGAAGGATTATGAGAACAATGCAAAGGAAAAACATGTTATTCTCTATGGTTTTTTCAGTTTAGTGTTTGTCAAAGCTATGCATTGTCAAACTACACATGATGTCTGGGAGAAGTTGAGAGGCATTTATGAGAGAGATGAAAAATTAAATTTGGCAAAGTTGCAAATTCTCAGAGCCAAGTTTGAAGGTCTAAAGATGAGTGAAGAAGAGAATATTATAGATTATCTTCTCAGAGTTGATGAAATAGTAAACTCAATTAGAGGATTCAGGGAAGAATTAAAAGATAGTCATTGTACAAAAGGTCTTAAGGTCTATGACTACTAAGTATGATTCCAAGATCTTTGCAATCAAGGAAGGAAGAGAAGTATACAAGCTCACTCTTGTTGGAATGCATGGTATATTCATTGCATATGAAATGAGAATGGAAAATTCAGAGCCATCTAAAAGAGAAGTTGAATTCAAGGCTTCAAATAAGGAGAAGGATGAAGCACCCAAGAAAGGTAAGGTAGAAGTAACTACATCTGGGCATGAAGAGACTACTTAGGAAGAAGAAAATTTCATCAAAAGACTTAGAAGAAGCTCGGGAAAGTATAGAGCTAGTTACCCTTCAAATTCTTTGACTATGGTAAAGTAAGTCATTTTACTACTAAATGTCCATACAATAAGAAGGATAACTATGAAAATGAAGTAAAGGGTCAAATGAAGAAACCCTACTTCCCTAAGAGAAGAATTTTTTAGAAAAAGAAGAAGAGCCTATACATCCAAGAGGATAGTGATGTATCTAATGACTGTAGTAGTTTGGATGATGAACAAGACTATGCCTTTATGATAAAATAAAATGAATTTGTTTTCATGGAAAAAGAATTAGAAGAACAAAAGTTCAGAAAGGTTGAGGGCCTTAGTAAAGAATGTGAAGAGGAGGAGAGGTTGAACTATAAGGAGAACTCATATGTGCACTAGATGAGATTGATGACCTAAGGGAGGAGATTGAAAGGTTGAAAAATAAGAATAAAAATTAGAAGAAACTTTTTAAAAAAGAGTTAGGAAAGCTAATCAAGAATATTGAAGAATCTAACTAGAATGTGGTGAGATTGAAGCTACAAGTGGAAGAAGCCAAGAGAATTGAAGAAGTAGTCAAATTCAAGTTGTATTCTAAATTCGACAAATGTATGAAGTTAAAAGAAGAAATAGTTTCCTTAAGAAAGGATTTGGAGAAGGCTAGAGAAAAAATAGAGAAAGGCTTGAAACTAAAGGGAGGTTCAGAGATCCTTGATGAATTTTTAATTACACAAAATACATCCAACAAATAAAAATCTGATTTAGGTCTTGAGAAAGGAAAGAGTACTTTTAAAATTTCTTCTACAAAATTGTATGAGAGATTCAGAGCAAGAGAAAAATCAAGTTCATATGTTGAGGGAAGATGCAAGGACACCTCTAAAAGGGAGAAGAATACCTCTAAGTTAAAGAGAGATGGAGAGGAAAAGAAACATATTGCAAATAAGAAGAATAACCAATCAGTTCCTAATCATCAAAAGAGGAGGAAAACCATAAGAATAATAGATGTTGATGGTTTCACTTGGGTGAGAGATCTAAATAATCCAATTCAAAGAAGACCCCCTCATCCTACACAAGGAAATGGTATGACTAGGTACTCTTCATAATTTTATGGATACTATTATACATGCAATAATTTTGGCCATAGGGCTAGAGAATGTATAGTAGTTCCTAAAAGGAGTACAAATTTTGTAAGAAATAATCATTTTGCTCCTTTAGTAGATATGAATGTAATGTGTTAAAACTATAACAACTTTGGTTAGATTGCTAAGAATTGTAGAAAAAAATTCATAATACCAAGTCTATAGAATGAGAAGAAGAAAAACACACCACCTAGAGCAAATAAATAATTGGAGAAATTTGAAAAATACCTAAGAAGGTGTGGAAGGAGAAAGAGTAGATTCCCACACAATCCATGATTTCACAAATGACACTTCATGCCAAAAAGAAAAACGTGTGCATAATAGATAGTGGTTGCTCCAAACATATGACTGGTGACAAGGGAAAATTCATCTAAATCAATAAATGCAAAGGGGGATCAATTAGTTGGGGTGACAACACTACAATTAATATATGTAGAAAAGGAATTTTTAGCTTAGACAGTAAAAATACTACTAAAGATGTCCTATATGTTGAAGGATTTAAACAAAACCTACTAAGTGTGAGTCAAATGTGTGGTGATGGTTATAAGGTCACATTTAATTCAAAAGGATGTAAGATAAGTAAAAATGTTAAGAAAATTGCACAAGGAGTCAGAACAGATAGCAATCTTTATAGTCTTTGTGAAGTAAAAGGTCAAAGTTTTTTGATAGGTCAAGCTAATGAGAGTTGGTTGTAGCATCGAAGATTGGGGAATGTAAATTTTGATTATCTAGTGAAAGTAAGCTCAAGAGGTCTAGTAAGACACATGCCTAAGATAACTAAGCCTGTAAATATCATTTACAAAGAATGTTAGCAGGGAAAGCAAACAAGGTTTAAGTTTCAAACAAAAGAATATTTAACCACAAAACCCTTACAATTGGTTCATACTTATTTGTGTGGTCCTACAAGGATAACAGGATTGAAAGGTGAAAGATACTTCATGTTGCTAATTTATGACTATACCAGAATGACATGGGTAACCTTTCTTAAGGAAAAGTCACAAGCATTTGAAAGATTCAAGATATTCAAGAAGATAGTTGGGAAGAAGACTTGTAGAAGAATAAAATTCTTACAATTAGATAGAGGAGGAGAATTTACATCAGGTGAATTCATTGAATATTGTGAGGCACATGGAATTAAAAGATAATACTTTACGCCTAGAACTCCACAACAGAATGGGGTAGTAGAGAGAAAGAGCTGAGTAGTTAAAGATATGGCTAGAAAAATGTTGAATGAGGCCAAGTTAGCAAATATATTTTGGAGAGAAGTAGTTCAAACTGTAGTTTATATTCTAAATAGGGTTCAAATTAGAGAAAATAGTGATAGTACTCCCTATGAACTATGGTACACTAAGCCAGCATCAGTCAAGTAATTTAAAATATTTGGTAGAAAATGTTACATTAAGAGAGAAGAAGAAGATAATTTGGGAAGCTTTGACTCTAGATGTGATGAAGGAATATTTCTTGGATATTCCACTCAAAGAAAATCTTACAAGTACTACAATAGGAGGTTGAACAAGATTGTGGAAAGAATCAACATCAAGATTAATGAGAATATTAAACATGTCAAATATAATCAAAACAATTTTGAAGAGGATTCAAATTGTGAAGAAGAAGATGTTGCAATTGAAGAAGAAGAATTTAAATAAGAAGTTGAAAAAGCACCAACAAAATATGTTCAAAAGGATCACCCTTCAGATCAAATTATTGGTGATAAAAATGAAGGTGTTCAGACAAGGAGAAGAATTGAAAAGAAAAAGGAATAAGTAAATTTTTCTCTCTTATCACAAATTTAACCTAAGATCTATATTGAGGCCAACAAGGATGAGACTTGGATAAAGGCCATGGAAGAAGAGCTAAATCAGATTGAGAAGAACAATACGTGGGAATTGGTTCCTAGACCCCCAAGAAAAAATGTAATAGGTACCAAATGGGTGTTTAGAAATAAAATCAATGAAGAAGGTGTTGTTTTGATAAATAAGGCAAGATTAATGTGCAAGGGTTATGCACAAGTTGAAGGCATTGATTTTGAAGAAACATTTGCACTTGTTGCAAGATTAGAGGCCATAAGAATGTTTCTTGCATTTTCAGTCTATAAAGGATTTAAATTCTATCAAATGGATCTTAGATCTACATTTCTAAATGGAAACCTTGAAGAAGAAATCTACATAGAGCAACCAGAGGGGTTTCAGCTATCAGAAGAAGAATATTATACTTATAGATTGAGAAAAGAATTGTATGGTCTAAAACAAGCACCTAGAGCATGGTATTCAAGATTAGACCAATATCTAAAACAACAAGGATTCAAGAAAGGATGTGAAAACAACAATTTGTACTTCAAATTTGAAAATGAGCACATGATTATTGTTGTATTTTAAGTGGACGAAATCATTTTTGGTGGCAACAATGATAAGATGTGTAAATTATTTGCTGCACAAATGCAAGATGAATTTGAGATGTCAATGTTAGGAGAGTTATCATTTTTCCTTGGTTTACAAATTGTACAAACTGATGATGTGATATTTATATCTCAAACTAAGTATGCTAAGGAAATGCTTAAGAAATTTGGAATGGAAGATAGTATACCAGTCAGTACTCCCATGATAATTAGTTGTAAGTTGAGTAAGTCAGATGAATCCTTGGATGTAAATTAGACAATGTACAGGTCAATGATTGGAAGCTTGTTGTACCTAACTGCATCAAGGCTAGACATTATGCAAGTAGTATGTATGGCGGAAAGATTTCAAGATACTCCAAAAGAGTCTCATGTCAATGCAATGAAAAGAAGTTTTAGGTATATCAAAAACACTATTGACTGTGGACTATGGTATCCCAAGAGTAAGGATTTCACTCTAACATAATATATAGATGCAAATTAGGTTAGTAGTGCAGATGAAAAAATAAGCACTAGTGATGGTGCATTCTTCTTGGGTGACAAACTTGTGTCCTAGATGAGAAAAAAGCAAGAGTCGGTCACCTTATCTATAGTTGAAGCATAATATGTAGCAATACCAACATGTTGTACGAGTTCAAGTTTTATGGATGAAACAAACACTTAAGGCTATCAAGGTTGAGTACAACGAAGTTATCTCTATTCTTTGTGATAATTCAAGTGCAATAAACATCTCAAAGAATCGAGTGATGCAATATAGGACAAAGCACATTTCAATCAAGTGTCACTTCATCAAAGAGAAGGTTACAAATAAAGAAGCCAGTATGGAATATGTTTCCACCAAAGAGTAAGTTGTTGACATATTCACAAAGCCTCTTCCTAAGGAACAACTTGAGTATCTAAGACAAAAATTAGGACTAATTGCTCCCACATCATTTAACTAAATTTTAGTGATAAGGCGTTTGTCTAGGGGAGCTTCATTGTTACTCTATTTCATCCCTGGGTCTAAAAGAAAAAATCAAGTCAAGTAAACCTGGTTTTACAAATTTCTAATGACTTGATGGTTGCAGGCTTATGAATCTTTTCCTTTGAATTGCTTGTCAAAGGGGGAGAATATTCATAGGGGAGTAAGTGTTCCAGTCCTATGGTTGACCCTTTTACCATTGATGTCAAATGGGGAGAAAGTGTGGAAATGATCATATAATTGAGCATAGGGGGAGAAAGTTAAAATGCTCTAATGAAAAATGTGAATGTTGATGAAAGGTATGTCTCAGGGAGAGCTGTTGAGAAATCATGATAATGAACTATTGATAAATCATGATAATAAAGTTCTACTTTTATTGGTGCAAAGAAATTTGAGCATTTGATTTTTCCATCAATGACAAAGGGGGATATTTTTGGCATAATGTTGTCATTGATGTCAAAAGGGGATATATGTGTGGTATCTTGTGAAGGAGATTATTGGCATGAAGCCATGGAGATCAGAGGATTGGATTCTAGATGGAAGGTGAGCATGTTTTGCAAATATTGCAAAGTTGCTCAGAATGTTATAAATTTGTCATGAAATGTTGTCATGACACTATAGGAATTACTTTCATTCATTAGAAGATAAAACAAGATGCATATTTGATATGGGTTTCCTTAGAGTTGCTCAAAGATATAATTTGCAGTCATATGGTAAAGATTAAGCTTAGAATTGTTTGATGCTTTCTCTAGGACAGAATGAGAGTTCGACAGATAAACCCTAGGTCTTACATTAATAGCAATGAGTAGAGATTATAATTTAAAGTTGACTATGTATCAGTTGTTGCAAGTTTCTTAAGTTATAACTTAATCTATTGGAGTTGTTTGTGCTACTAGTCCCCTTTCGTAGAAATTATGAGACCAATAGATATTTATTAACGTTAGTACTTCCTAAGTTGTGCAAAACATATTTTCCCTCATCTTGATCAATGATTGTGATCAAGCCTAGAAGATCGACAGCCTCCCCACTATCATGTTGTATGAATAGTGGGTCCCTATCTAGCCCAGCGGTATAGTAAACTAGTGACATGTGTCAGGTGGGACCGGATAAAGTGTGAGGTGATAGAAGTGGATGATGACACATGAAGATAGGTGGTGATGAATGATTGGTCGATATGTCAATTCACATTGGTGTTGTGAATTGCACTGTACTCATGTAGACGACAGATGGTGTTAACCTGCCAGCCTGTTGAGAAATAGTGGGTATGTGTCTTTGGCTTGTGGGATAGTGGGCTTGTGACGTGTATCTTGGTGGAACCCTATGCTAAGCATGGTGTATATGATGGAGATCGATGGTGATTATTAAAATAATATTATATCTAATGGTCACATTTCAAATTTGAGTGATGAATGAGGATCAACGAATCATGGCACGAAGACTGCAAATCGATAGCCCAAATTCACATATGAATATTCTTAATGGCTATGTCTATGCAAATGAGGTTTTTTCATATGATGGTAGAGCTAGAAATAATTTAATTGGTCCAACTGAACCAATGACTAATATAATGGAAGATTTTATCTGTAGAATGGTGACACGGACTATAATAATGATTAAAATTAGAATCAAATCACATAATCAAGGAAAAGCATTTAATACATATCGGTTTATAGGATTTTACAAGTTTCCATACTTAGAAAATTCATTGAACCTGTACATCATGAAAAAATTGTGTGGCTCAACGATGAGGTAGCTTGTTGGAGAAGATACTAAGAAAACTCTAGCAGAAGATCTAAATTGTATGTGCAAATCTCAAGGTGATTGAGGTAGAACAGTGTGAGATATACAAAAGTGAAAACAGACTATGACTATGAGAGTTGACACTATGTGAATACTATAGGTAGTGCATATTTCTGAGAGTATTATGAGTTTCTTGAGGTGGACAAATAATGTACTAAAAAGATAAGGGTGCAACAGTGTTGAGTAGTGTATCTATGAGCTCCCGAGGTGGACAGATAATGTAGTAATAAAAAATGAGAGAACTGCAAAGTGTGTGCATGGTCTAAGGTGGATAGAGAATGAACTAATAGATAAAGGAAGGTTCAAATTTAAGAATAGATCAGATGTAGGGTAGAGAACTGATTTTCATAGGCAGCAATAGAGAATTGAGTAGTTGCAAATTGTCTTGCAACATTGAACTGTGTTCAATAGAACAAACTATAATAACTTGCATTGTAAATCTGATTGGTGGGTTCCATCAGATATTTGGGTAGGTGCTCAAATTAGGGATTTGGTGCTTCCTTGGAGTAGGTTCTCCTATAAAGGGGATTGGAGTCACCTTAGGGTTGGTGCCCTTAAAAATTTTAATCAGAACATTTGATTGAGGTTGGATTAGGACAGTAGATCCTAGCAGCATTTCTCACCGTGGTTTTTCCCATCTTGGGTTTTCCATGTATATCTTGTGTTATGTGCTATTGTATGTGCATTTTTATCTATATTCTTGTGTTGTTCTAATCTGCACTAAAATATTAAAAAGGAATCAATCTACTAAGACTATTTAGCGCTATATCTTCAGGGATCTACTGATTCACCCCCCTCTCTTAATAGATTGTTATATTCCAATACCCCTTTCCTCACTATGGAAGAAGAGTTATAAAGAAGAAGAAAAGTTAACTTCCTTCCTAAAACTAACCCAACTAAATAACTACTTCCCTATTTTTTCTACTTTTGAAAGTGGGGCATAAAGGAGGGTCATAACACCCCTTTAAAGTATTAAATGAAAAAAAAACTCCTAACCTATATACCCCATACCTAAGCAACTTTCCAAACCTTCAAATAAAACTTAATTCTCTTAAAATTTATTAAAATCATAAAATTTTAAACTCATTCAAGAAATTATTTCAAAAGACAGTTAGATAAATTTTCACATTAGCACATAATAGCAACAACACATTTTCCACAACATGGGCCAAAAAAACCATAGTACTCCATATGAACCTAGGTCCAACATTACACTAGGAAGGCCCAAAAGTGGCTAAAAAAACCCATCAACTATTGGAACTAAAAATCCACATGTTCACTCAAATATGAAGTGTTAATACAATATCCAGATCATATAGCCAAAGCAACTCCATTCTTTAAGACATCATGTAATCATAATCAACTAAAAACCATAAAAACTGGCATATAATTATCCATTCACATATCCAACATTAACAATTATCTCATTAATGAATAACATATAAAATCTAATAATCATCATAAAATCTAACATCCATATGTACATTTGAATATCACCATGAAAATGTAAATGTGCATCACCTAATTTAATAAGAAAATCTATCATCTCAACAACCCCTTCAACAATAGTGTAATAAAATCCTAGTATAAGGTAAAAAATGATAGAATACAATGAAATACATTATGAAGGAGGAGCACAATAAGTGTTTCTAAATTAAAATTTTATTATTCAAAATATAGAGTAAACAATTTATAATTTTAAGTCAATGTGAGAGTAGTTGTCAATCACGCAATAACTTTGAGTCATCTCAAATTCATATGGAAAAAAATAAAACAAAAAAAATGGCATGAACCAAATAAAATATGTTCATAATTACTTTCTTAAACATGTACCACTAAAATTTTCTTTGATTATCAGCATCCAAACTAAGAAAATGAAAAATAAAATAAACATATAAAATTAAAGGAAAAGGTGAGACATGAATTAAAGAGAGCTATTTGATTTCCTTTGAGGGAACATATCTAATGCCATGCTTAGTAAAGTGATCATTTAGTTCTATTCGTTATATGATATCTAAGTTATACCCACATTTCTACCCTATTCTATATCCTATTTAATATTTCATGAAATAATGTCAAAGGGACAAAATAATTTCTATCAAGATGTATTAATCTTATTTTTCAATAATCATTTTATTGTGATTTATGAAAAATTTGAATTTTGTATAAAATCTTTAGGTATAATATCATGGGGTGAAACATCATTAGATTGAGATAGAAAATATATAATACTATGACCATTAATGTCTCTTACTCACAATTTTATATATCAATGATACCTTATATCTTCTATTCCAATGTGATCTACCTATCTTTGATATGGTCATGTAGTTGACGGTAAGCATAAAAATATTTATCCTTGAAATAAAGTGAGGCATATTGATTTGTATCAATTGGGTTGGTAACAGGTGAAGTGATAAGTATTTTTTAGAAAAGCTTCTTAAAAAAAACATAAGTAGAATCATCCCTTCTAGTAAAATCTATAAATGTCTTGAGTAAAACAATATGTGTGGGTGACTACAAGATATTGAGTGTTGATAATGACTCTAAAGTGGTAACCTTTTTCTTGAGAAATATAGTTAGTTGCATTTGGATTGATGATTTTAAGTACTTGTAGATAATATATATGCCTAAAAATGACTAATGCATTACATCTCATCACCTTACCATTCCTTATAAATTCCTTTATCGATATTAATTAAATATTTTAATTATTTAAGTATAATAATGTGCCATTCACATTGTAATGGCGTAAAATTGCACCCCTTGCAATTTCACATACATTCTTGTATCCACTTTAGTGTCCACCCCCTTAGCATTTGTGTAGGCTCATTTTAGCCCATGCATCATCCTTTTCCCTCTCAAGATGCTCAGGACCCCTTTTTAGAAGCTACCTTCACGCGTCAGCTTTGCGTCAAACCTTGTAGTTTTCTCGTTCATGTCATTTTGTAACATGATGTGTCTAGACACTAGCGTGTCGCATGGACGTATGCACGTCGTGCTAGCATCCTGTGATATTTCGACATTCAAATGACTAATTCGAGCATGTTTTCCACTTGTCAGCAAGTTTTTTCGATGGTAATGGCTCAAGATGCCTTGTAACTGCTCAGGAAACTTCTTTTCCCTCCTATTCTCTCTTTTTAATCCATTCTTTCAATTCATTTTGTCTCTCTAGAGATTTATCTCTTGCATACACTCTCCTTCCCCTCTTTACTCTCTTTCTTGCAAAAATCTATCACTTGTTATAGCAGCTTCAAGCACGCTTAAGCTCTTACAACATTCTTTGCAACTCTCTTGGCTCTCGCAGCCCTCTCTTTTGTCCTCGCTCTCTTTGCTTCCTTAAGCCTTGCAGCTGATATCTCTCTTACCTTGTGCTTATGAGCATCTTGGGATTTATCACATCCTTGTGATATAGGTTCTCCTCATTGAGTGGGGATTTCTTTTATCACTCTCACATTCATTTCATTCATATTATCTCTATCTATCTATTTAGTTGTCTGTGGAGGTAGGAACCACCAAAATAGGGGTTTGACTGAGGAAAACCCCTATATAGTCCCAACACGTTCTCTCGATATTATGTATGCAAGTATTGAGGACATTCATTTATTGGAGGCTCCATTACTTTGGTTTTTGTGAGTGTCTTCTATCTCTCATCCTCTTTAACTTTATCATTTTTACTTTACTTCATTTCAATTATGTTACATTCTATTACCTTCCTACATTGTGTAAGTTCTTAGCAATCTGATTGTTAGTAGTTGCTTGTTGTTTTCTATAATAAACTCAGTTTTTGGTCTGTACAAGATGCCAATGCACCTCTAGGACTCCAATGTGCCACTTTTTCATCCTTATTCTGTGTTATTGTCCTTTGGCTAGGCAGTTATCATCAGAAAACCTCTATGATTTTACTTGGCCGGATTTTAGAACTCTCGCTTTGCTCCTTGAGGTAGATTAGGGCTCCCCTTGGAAATCTCTTGAGAATAAAAAGACTCATGAGTAGCGAATCCCCATTCTCTGCATTTTGGTGAACCCAACATGAATCACAACTTTTTTAAAAAAACTAAGAATTTATTTACCCCAACTTGGTGGGGTCATAACTTTTGACTCGATGCTTGAAATTCAAAACCATTTACACCGTTGGAAAGGTCTCCAAAAGGACTAATTTAGTCCCTAAAATATTGTGCCTTCAGCAACTAAATTTTAGGGACTGACACAAGTTTGTACCCCAAATTCTACTCTGAAGCCCTTCGAAAATTCAAATTACTAGAACCTAGAAAATACTGAAAAAATCTAAAAAATTTGGGTTTTTGGTTTTTCTCAATTCTATCACCCCTAGACTGCTTTGAACCAACTAACTTGTTTATTCATTATTTATCATATTTAACTTAATATTTTCAAAATAAATTTAATATCTTCTTTTATCTATTCAATATCTAATTCTATTCAAAGTGTTAATGATGTTCCATTTCATGCATGCGATGCTGGCTTGGCTTTACCCATGTCACTCGGTATCTTTGATCCTTCTCATGAAATTCCTCTTGCATCAAAGGATATTTTGTTGTATGAAGATGAAATCATTGATACTTTTCTTCATTCCAATGCACTCTCTTCTAGAGATGATGCATTAGTGAATGATGAATCTCTTCTTTATTCCAATGCACTCTCCTCTAGAGACAATGCATCGGCGAGTGATGAATCCCCTTCCACATCTGATCCTCCCTGGGTCAATGTTGATAATATGTCTTCAAATAATTATTCCACTAGTTGTGATGGATCTATGAATGTAATCTATCTCTACTACCCCTCAAAGTCCTAAGAGATCATTCATTTACCTAACTCCAGCTAGTCCTTCTCCTAAGAGGATTTTTTCTATTAATGGTGTTCCATTTGATAGTGATTCTCTTGATCCTTCTAAGGCTCCCTCTTATAGATTGAAATCCCATAATTATAATACTAGAAAGAATAAACAAAATATTTATCAACCTACTTCCTTACCACCTTCCCAACCAAGCCTTCCTCAACCACCTAAACCTACAACTAAATCACCTAGTGATTACGAACTTTTCAAGCAACTTCGTGTTACTCCGGCTAAGATCTCACTATGGGACTTGCTTCAGTTTGCTCCAGTTTATCGAGGTATGCTTCAGGAATTCTTACAAAAGATCCTCTTTCCTACCTCTGCTAGGCCAATGGATGTTAATGTGTTGATAGCTCATATTCGTGCGGATTTTTTGAATATTACATTCTATCCACAAGAACTCCCGCCTTTGGAAGTACAAAAGCAAGTGGACCCTCTAATGATTATAGTCAACATTAACAATATCGACATTAGACATACTCTCATTGACACTAGTTTGGTGCTCAATGTATGTAGCATTGATCTATTGCCTAAGATTAATATTGATTCATCTTCTCTTACTACTTCTCATGTTGAACTCATGGGTTTGATAATGTTGGTCGACAACCTTTAGGCATGATAGTCTTGCCTTTAAGGTTGGGACCCATTACTGTACCCACCATGATATATGTTATGTCAGAAAAGTTACCATATAATCTTCTCCTTGGTAGACCATGGATTCATTCTATGGGTGTAGTCTCGTCTACCTTATATAAATCTATTAAGTTCATTTGCAATAATCTAGTAGTCACAATCAGGGTTGACCCTGAGGCTATGCACTTATGTGAGATGGAAGCTACCAGTTAGGTTTTGGTTGTGCCTACTCTTATCCCTTCAGTGTCTTCCAATGCGTTGATGTCTACTCCTATGGTACCTATTTCATAGGATGCCCTTAAGACAAATTTCCTTGAAGAAGATCCTTCTAAAGTGAGAAATTCTAAATCTACTCCTCAAGAAAATGCATGTCTTGGTGATGATTGGGGTTCTCTAGACTTTACAAAATCCTTCATTGGAGAATATATAGTCGACCCGGTCCAGTTAAACCTTCTGATAACATCATCCACACCTGCTATCAAAGATGATAATTATTTTGTATCACGGGATAATGTGAGCAATAGTTGTAATGTCCTTAGTGTCGATCCTCCTCCTTCTGAGGAAGATGATCACACTTCTCTTCTATTAAAGAGGTTAACGTTGGTAGTCCTGTCAAGAAGGTTTATGGTGATACCATAGAGGAGTATAATCCCCATTGCTGGAATAATGCTCTCTATGAATATCCTCCTTCCCAATATTTGCAAACATGTTATGGCCCTGGCTTTAAGCTTATCTCTTAATATGGATATGGGAGTAAAAATTTTGGGTGTAATGAACAAGGCATTCAGGTCCCTATAGAATGTGTACCTCGTAAGCGTAATTTGGGGCTTGGTTTCTTGAATGAACAATCTAAATGGAAACCATGGTTGAATGGTGACATGATTTCTTCTCAACCTCATTCTCTTGGATTGATTCATCCACCATTATTTATTGTCTTTGTGCCTTCTTCTTGTGAGCAAGCAAACTTTTCTCCACAAGAGAAAGGGTTGCATCTTTCTCCTCATTCTTTATCTAATGAAGAGTGTATTTTGTTGAAGCTTCCAAAATCCCACTTGATTACTCTTCCTTCTCCTACACGTAAGAAATTTCATAAGCATGATAAAGAAAAACACTCTTTCTATGCATACCATCGAGTGTCTGGCCATTCTTCTAGTGAATGTAAGCCCTTAAAGGATAAAATACAAAAAAATTTCGATTCAGGTGCCATCACTCATTTATTTGTTGATGCACCTGCCTCTTCTTCAAATGACAAGTGATATCGAGGTCTACCTCTATCTTGTATGTTCTAAGTATCTTGCATGGTTCTCCTCCCATGCATGTTGGGGATAGTGATAACTTGTTCTAGAGATGTGTGTCCTTCTAAGGACCACCTCTTTCTCTCTATCTTTCAATTGGTGTGTCCCCTTGAGTGGGCCTCTTGCTATCTTGAAGGCTTCCCGAGGGACCCCCTTTGAAATTTTTTATCTCAAATGAATTCTATGGTGTCTATCTTAGTGCTAGCCCAACTAGACCTATTTCATATCCTAACATCTAGCTCGGGGGTAGCCCGACTAGATCCATTCAAGCTTACCTTGTAGGACCGAGCACCTGAGAGGACCCAATCTGACTCTATGGAGTCCCCTACATCGAGCTTCACTCAGGAGAGAGTACTTGGGGTGCCTTCTTTGTAAGTTTGAGGACCTATAAAACACTTTCATCCTACGGGATCCGTTCACTGTTGGTCTGCAAGCCTCTGGTACAGTTTGTTCAACTTTGTAGGAGAGAGTACCTACAGAGCCTTTTGTTTACCTTCCATAAGTCTATGGATCTACAATGCATTTTTTCAACTCTCCTTAGGTCTAAGGACCTATGGAGCCATATCTCTTGGAATTTTCATTCCTTTCTAGCTTCTCCATCTCTCTCTTAAATTCTCTTTCTGCTCAATTATGTATACTAGATCGAAGATTTGCATCTTCTTCATCCTAAGTATATACTCTTTATCTATTCAATATTGGTTGCTTCCCTAAATTTTGGGTGCATTCTTCTCTTCAAGCAGTCAATCCTTACATTCTCTTTGTTTTAGAATTCTTCTATGTGTTATTGTTTTTAATTTGGGGACAACACATAGTGAGACAACCTTTTACATTGAGGTCTCTTTCACTTTGCAGACTAAAATCCTTTGGTTTGTTTTGTTTGTGTGTGTGTGTGTGTTTTATATTCTAACCTCGTAGTGTAATGGATTTTTATGTTCTAACCTTGTTGTCTTGTGCAAGTCTTTCTTGTCTAATGTTTTTGTTTTGTAGGTATTCAGCCTGGGGGCATGCTTCCTCGGCTCGAAGAGTTATTTTCTTCCTTTATAGTATCCTTTTGGTATCACGATGTTATTTATGCTTAGTAGATTTCCTTTAGTGTACATATTAGTGTAGATTCATATGCCAGCTAAAATGGGGGAAAAATGTAATGGCATAAAATTGTACCCCTTGCAATTTCAGATACATTCTTGTATCCACTTTGGCATCCACTTCCTTAGAATTTTTGTAGGCTCATTTTAGCCCCTACATCATCCTTTTTCCCTCTCAAGATGCTCAGGACCCCTTTTTAGCAGCTACCTTTGTGCGTCAACTTTGTGTCAAACCTTGTACTTTTCCCATTCATGTCATTTTGTAGTGTGATGTGTCTGGACACTAGTGCATCATGCAGATGTCACACCATGCTAGCATCTTGTGACATTTCAACATTCAAAAATTGCTTCCAAGCATGTTTGTCACTTGTCACCAAGTTTTGTAATGCTTGAGATGCCTTGTAATAGCTCAAGAAGCTTTTTTCCATCCTATTCTCTCTTTTTAATCCATTTTTCAATTCATTTTCTCTTTGGAGATTTCTCTCTTACACACTCTCCTTCCCCTCTTTACTCTGTTGCTGCACAAATCTCTCACTTGTTACAGCAGTTTCAAGAACTCTTAAGCTCTACAACATTCTTGTAGCTCTCTTGCTCACAACTTCTTTTTTGTCTTCCTTAAGCCTTGTGTGTGAACTCCAATCCTAATACCTACAAAACAATGAGAACAAACACATTTAAGTTAGAGATTGCAAGCAAGAACAAGAATTCCCCATGAAATATATTTACAAAACTCAAATTAGGAAAGAAAATAAATGAAGACACAATGAAAATAGAAAAATAGATTGAATCCTAATTTAAATTTGCAAACTCATGATCCCATGGGGGAATTGGTGCCAATTTGATGTGAAAATTGGCCCTTTCCCAATTCCTATGATGCAAGATTGATATGTTGAAGATATGTTGATGAGTGATCCACTTTGTTGATGAAGGATGAATGCTTCCAAGCTAAAAACCTGCATAACCTAGTTATGATTCAATGATATTTGATGGAAATGGCTAAATATTTTAGCATAATAACTTTGTATAATTTGTGGATGATAAAATGAGGATATGAGCTCTTTATTTATAGAATGCCAAGATGGATGAATGTCCAAATTTGAGCAATGTGGGACTAACATTCATCCAATGGAAAGATGCCACTTGCCAATCTATGAGTGGATGGAGGATGTGCAAGTTTCGAGGATTGTGCCAATAAATGCATATTTTTGAATTTCAAATTTGTTGAAATGACTTCAAAGAGGGAAGGAAAATGCACAAAATGCCACTTGGCTCAAAGCAAAGGACATGTAAGATAGAGTTATTGCTCTGTTGGATGTACATGTCCACTTGGAATTTTGAATTCAAACTTGGAGAATATTCCAAAGATGCCTTGTGAGGAAAATAGAGATTTAATAAATGAATTAAAACTATTTTCATGTGCAACTTGCAAATCTAGAGATGCATGATTTAGATTAAATTAATCATGGTTAACAATTTAATGAGATTAGATGATGTGACTTATTTGACTTAGACTTATGGATTTATTTAAATCAAATAAGAGAGGAATATGATAAGAGAATAATTAAATAAGGATTTTGATTTATTTAATTAAAAGAGGTGGTGTTAGATTAAATCAAATAAGGTTTTAATTTATTTAATTTAATAGATAGATTTAGAGATTTAATTAAACAAATTGAATATTTAATTAAATAGGGATAATTAGATCAGATTGATTGATTTAATTAACAAAGAAATGACTTAATTAGATAAAGTGATTTATTTAATTAAGGAGGAATATTGATGAATTTAATCAAATAAGGAGATTTGATTAAATGGTTAAACCGAGGGATGATTCAGGATGAAACGATGTTAGTAGGAGGGATCGATGCACAATGTCAATCTGGTATATTTTACGGTTCTACACCTTGCAGCTGATATCTCTCTTACCTTGTGTTTGCGAGTATCTTGGGATTTAACTCATCCCTATGATACAGGTTCTCCTCCTTGAGCGGGGATTTATTTTATCACTCTTGCATTAATTTCATTCCTATTATCTCTATATATCTATTTGGTTGTCCATGGAGGTGGGAACACCAAAATGGGGGTTTAACTGAGGCAAACCCCTATACAGCTCCAACATTTTCTCTCGATATTACGTATGAAGGTATTGAGGACATTCATTTGTTGGAGGCTCCATTACTTGGGTTTTTGTGAGCATCTTCTATCTCTCATCCTCTTTAACTTTATCATTTGTACTTTACTTCATTTTAGTTTTATTACATTTTGTTACCTTCCCACATTCTATAAGTTCTTAGCAATCTTATTGTTAGTAGTTGCTTGTTGTTTTCTATAATAAACTCAGTTTCTAGTCCATACGAGATGCCATCATGCTTCTAGGATTCTAGTACACCACGTTGTCATCCTTATTCCATGTTGTTGTCCTTTGGTTGAGAGCCTGTTAGTCTATCCAAAAAACCTCTATGATTTTACTCCTTTGGATTCTAGAAATCTCACTTTGCTCCTCAAGGTAGTTTAGGGCAATTCGCCCCTTGGGAATCTCTTGATAATAAAGAGACTTATGAGTAGTGAATCCCCCTTCTCTACGCACATCAATTTCTCTCACCACATTAATTAAATATTTTTTTATTATTTAATTAATTCACTATTTTTTCCTCTCCACATTAATTAAATATTTTTTAATTATTAATTAATTCATCAAATTTTCCTTTTCACACTAATAAAATATTTTTTAATTATTTAATTAATCCATCATTTTCTTTCATCCACATTAATGAATAATTATTTAATTAATCCATTCATTAATTATTCTTATCCACTATAATTAAATAATTTAAATCAATTAAATTTATATAAGTACCTATAAATAAATTTAAATTAATATTTTTTTTATTTTCTATTTCTTTCCATCATACACATGATTTAAAATTATTTATTTATTTAATTCTATTAATATTATTATATCCATCGACTAAGTGAGTTAAACTATAAAACACATCAATTAACTCAAATTCACTCCCACTCTCACTCGCCCATGCAGTCAGTTCACTCATCCATGCAATCAATTAACACACCAATCAAGTCCATAAGGACACATGTCACATGCAGATAATCAATCCCATTCATTGATTCTTTTGATCATTCTCAACTAGTTATTGATGTCAAGTGAAAGCTACAAAACTAACATCTTTCAAGCTATCAATGATCTATAATTTTTGAGAAAATCCATGCTATCATCATATCCATTTGCTATCACAAGTTATGATGGTAAGAAGAGAAATCCATGGAGTAAGGTGAGTCTTTATGGAGGTAATATTATTTAATATTTCATTTGATTTATTGTTCTCACACTCTATTGTATTGATTCTCAAATGTGAAATATTTTCTTTCATAGTGTATTGTTTTTATTTTATAATTTTTACATTTCATCATTCCATAGATAAAATACAAGAATAGGGTAAAATGATAAATGTAGCATTATATTTCTATTTTTTTAAAATATAATTTATTTTAATAGTGATATTTTTTAAGTTTTGCAAATTTGGTAACATATGAATGTACAAACAAATTAAGGAAGTTATTAAACGTATGTATTTTCAAAAATCGTTTTCTAAAAATATGTAACTCATAGTGAGTTATTACATGGATTTTTTAATTTTTATTTATTTTTATTTAAAAAATCATTCAAAAGGATTAATTAAGAAAACTAAAACCCTTCATATAACACTAACTTATTTATTTATGTTCATTGATTATGTTGAAATTGTGAAACACACAAAAAATTTGGATCAAATAGCAAACAAGAACACCTTTCATGCACGAGAGTTACAAACAATGATTTGTTATTTCCTCAGAAAGAAAAACTTACAAGAGATTGAGATCTTTCACTGAACTAAATAATACAATGAAGGAAATTGCTTATAATATCAAACCTTAGATGAGAAAGGGGTTAGATCATGACAAGTTTCTTCATCCTATGTGATGAGATAAAATGATCTAATAATAGCTCAATCTAATAAAAGAAAAAAACTCATAATTTTAGCTTAAATTCATAAAGTGAAATTAGCCTAATAATCAATTAAATATTAATTTATTATTAGTTAATAAATGATTACTCTAACACCCCATTTAATTGAAACTTAGAGAGTAGCTAAAAAATCTAAAATTGAATACATAAAAACAAAGAATACAAGAAGGAGTCATGGAAAATAAGGCTAGATGAGGTACCCATGTACAAACAATTTAATCTCTCATAACTAGAGAAAAGGAGAAAAACTCATGGGAAAAACTCCTCTCCAAAAGAGAGAAAGGTGAATTAAGGACTAAGAAGCCTCCAAAAAAAATGTCCCAAAAAGAATAGGGACGTGAATAACATCATTGAAGCATGAAGAATCTATAGCCAACTATTGAATGATGATTGTTATAGTGCTGAAATGAAGAACCTCCTCTCAAAAAATGATGATTGGGATCAAGAAGATGAGAATCTGCATAAGTGCCCCAAACAACACTACTCAAACAATGATCAAATGGAAAATAAAGGAAAACATTTAACAATTGAAGATATAAATGGCACATGAATCCCCATGAGTGACCCTAACAATACTACTCAACCATGCAAGATGCAACTTGAAAATACAAGTAATAATAGTTTGAAGAGCATTGATTAAGTGAAAATATAAGGTCACCTCCAAAAATAAGAATGCAAGAGTGTACATATGGTAAGTGCTCCATCTCACTGAAATGCATGGGTAACCAACCATAGCATCCACCTAATACATAGGAAAAAAAAATAGATATATAGATCACTATAAAATGAAGCCAAGGAAGAATTAGCAGTACTAGCAGTAGAAACCCCCCCCATAATGATGACAAGGGAAAGCCAAGATAGGTCCACTAAAATTGTGTGTCATCAAAAAGTGCATGAAGGAGAACAAAGAACATCTAAACATGCACAAAAGAGTATGTGCAACTAAAAAGTGTGTGCAAAAAAGGCACACACATATGAAGTAAGAATCACTAGGATTCAATGTTTTTGTGGAAGGTAAACTCACTTGAAAAATGTGTGATGGAAAATAAAAGGCATTATACAACCCCACCTCCTACCACCCCCATGGAACTTTATAAAAAAGTGCGAGTACAAAAGGCACAATAGGATGTGTAAAATCCCTATAAATCATGTACAATAGTGGCACTTTATCTCAATACATCTACAAAAGTGAAAGTGCTTATAAAATATGTCTAAATGCCCAAATAGGGTAAAATGCTTGAAATACATGTAGAATAGCCAAAAAAATCATCCCATGTAAACATAAAGTTAATAGGAGCTAAAGCATCCAAGTAATTCACCAAAATATGAAAAAAAAATGAATAAAATGTACTTGGATAAAAATCTAGAAAATGTGCATGCATATCTAGGAAGCACTCTTAAAGACCTTTACAATAATGTAAGAATAATTCAAAACAGAGAAACTAGTCAAAAGTTATGAGCTTCAGAGTGAAAATAGCACATATGACTTTGATAGGTTGTATAATACACCAAAAACAAAAAATGGTGATGAGACCTATACCATTGGAAATTACAACAAAACTAGCTTTTGATGATATCTTTTTTGCTATATTTAAACACCATATGCCCAAGTTATGGCCAAAAGAAAAAAATTTCTCCTTTACAGCACAAAAGGTGTTTTAAGGGGGGCGTTGGGTCATTCGTACCACTAATGTCATGTCAATGTCAGCATGACATCAATGAAATACTCTTTATGGCCAAAAATTTGATCCCTTGTAAAATTTGTGTCATCAAAATATCTCGTGAAAGTTCTTTGTCGAAAAAAAATTGGTGCCAAAAAAGTGGGTAGTTGAGAATATTCCTTGGAATTATTAGAAAAATTTGTCACCATTTAAAGTCATCGATGTCAGGTTTGAAGAGTGTTGTTGAATAGTATGAGAAACATTGACACCGGATTTGTAAAGGGTTGTCATCAAATATTATAGTGGTCATTGGTGGAGGTTTAAGTCCTCACCCATGGGCCCATGCAAGCCCACACTATTGGTGGTGTAGGTACACCCTATGTAAGGTAGCCTACACATACCACTTTTTCTTTTAAATTTAATTTTCCTTTTTTAAAAAACTTTAAAAAGTAATTTAAAAAAATGATTGGATATATGGTTGTATAGGGGCCATATGACCCCTATAAAAAAATTTCCTCATAATATCTTGTCGATAGCTATAGGAAAATTTATGATACAAATTCATTTATTTAGCCTTCTAAATGTAATAGTGGGCTCTATTTTCCTTCACAACACACCCAAAAAAATTTTAACACACCAAAATACTGAGAGGGGGGTGAATCAATATTCTTTAAAAACAATCTCAATTAACTACTACTGGAGTTAAGTTATGCCAATTAAGCATTCATCAACTTAACCAAAAACAAGAATGAAGAACACCACACACACAAGAACACAAATAACACTAGATTTACATGGAAAACCCTATAGGGGAAAAAGTATGGTGAGAAATACTACTAGGAGATATTGTCCTAATCTAGCCTCACAAGTAAAAATAGTTTACAACTTTGATTCTAAGCTAACCCAATGAAGCAACTACTCCCTGAATTTATTTTAGGGGCTTACACCTAAGAAATCTACTACTCCCTAATATAAAAAGAACAACTGAAATATGGTTGGTTTATGGCTTCAACCATTGATAGTCATCATTTTTTCTCATTAGGTCTATACTGGATCTTATCACAATCTACTCTTGCATTCAGACTTATTCGCTCTCTTTCATCTTCATCTCCACAAATTTGATATTCAATATATTTTGCACGCTTTGCAATTATAAATTCAATTAGCCACAAATAAGGAATATCAAGCTTGTAACATGTTGGCCTACATCTTCATTGGCGATATACAAAAATGATAAGATATTGTTACAATTATTCTAGATGATTCATCATTACTCATACAATATCTATAAACACTCCTTGAACTCCGCTCAATCATAAACTTGTGATGCATAATAATAATATACCCAAGTCGGCCTTAGCAACATCATAACATCACAAACTGACTTGAAACAATAGTGTGGTGTTGGAAATAAGAAATATCTTCATGCACTTCAAACCTAAGATACACTGAGACATGTAGAATTTCCACACAAACTCATACAACTAATATATACAATATTTTGCTAGTGCAAGTACCCAAACTTATGTTTTGATGAAGAATAGACATCCAAAACCAACTGCAACATATTATCACTTAAAATCTAAACTTGTGGACCATCAAACCACTTGAAAC
This sequence comes from Sequoia sempervirens, assembly GCA_007258455.2. Taxonomy (NCBI): domain Eukaryota; kingdom Viridiplantae; phylum Streptophyta; class Pinopsida; order Cupressales; family Cupressaceae; genus Sequoia; species Sequoia sempervirens. The sequence continues at coordinate 29,701 of VDFB02096673.1, forward strand.
TTCAATGAAACACTCTCTAAACATCACTAAATATGTCCTTAGAACCATATGTCCAAATCTTGAATTTCAAAGGAATGTGGATCATTCCAACAAGCCTTTATCATCACTTTACATTGTCGGAGCATAGACCAAAACTCTATCACTTATAACTTTCACTGCAAAAGGTGTAATGACTTGAAATCTTGGATATAACACCTTCACATCTTTATCAACTTATATTCTAAATTGTAATACTAAAGCTTTCTCTATAAAAGGATACAGACCAAAAACACCATGACTCTACCTTAGGATATACATTGTGAATGCCTTAGCAAAACTTTTGCAACTTTCCTCTAAGTTTGGTACACCAAACAGGAATGATATCCATGTAAAAATATTGTACACATATTAGAACATGTTGACCCACCTCCACATCACACTTAGACATCAAGCTAATCACCACTCTTCAATGTACTACAATGTTGACTTGCACTAGCCGATATCACTACATATCAACTATCTTTGGAGCATATACATATGACATCAATGGCATCCAATCTTCTCAAGATGCAACAATCTCTCCCTTTGTCACTAATTACAAAACCAAAATGATGTGCACAAACATACTCCCTGTTAGAACAAACATACTCCCCCTTAGATGCACATTTATCTCTCCCCCTCTTTGACATCAAGGGAAAAGGGCAACAAAACTTTCTCTGCACAAGAAAAACTCTACAAGCTCCCCTTACTCTATAAAAATTTTACCCCCTCTAGGATGTAAAAGAGAAAATCTTCATATCTGTAGAATGCACTACTCCGCATATATAGCAACAAAAATAAAGATATCTTACATGAAATACAATCACAACTCATTTGGATGGTAGGATGCCCTTGTAGATGTTCTTGAGTTGAACCAAGCTACTACCACATTGCTTCTTAGCATTGGTCAAGGTCTGGACTTGATATTTTATCAGAACATGTGTTTCTTTTACTTCCTCCAAAGAGGATGGTGCCTGATATTTATGAACTACCCCATTTTCCTTTGCTAGGAGACTTGTGAGTGATGCCAACAAGAGGCTCACTACTTCTCTCAATTGTTTCACTTGAAATTTGAATTACTCCCTTTGCTCTTACAACTTTTGTATCTGGGAGTGCAATTTTTCTACTTATGCCCTGATGGCACCACCACTATCTTGTACTAGATTGTATGTTGTAGCCACATTGATGATCTACGCTTCAATTACACATATTTGATCCTTAATGCTTTTTGTTTTTGTTGGCCATTTCAAACAAAAAACATATAAATCCTTGTCTTCCTCCAAGCACTTCTGAGTATCCTTAATACAGGATTACAACTTAGCCATTGTGATATCACACTTTCTAAAGACATCATTCATTCTCTTTTCATTCAACTTCTTTCTTTCCTATTTCTCCAGATGAGAAGAATAAGTCTTAAAAGACTCCATTAATTGTTTCATTTATTGTGTGGGGGACAATGAGGAATATCTTTTTTCTTCTAGCAACTTTTCCTCCAACAACTTTATTGCTTCTTCCAAAACATCTACACTCCACTAGTTGTTACAACAACTCTTGTCTTGTAGTGGAGTGAAGTATATCTTCAAGTTTCAACTTGTGCAGGGAAGACATACTAGAAAATTTCACTTGTCCATAAAAAGTAGGAACATGTAGTAACTACGGAGTCACTACCGGTTGGATTTGCATTTACTGAGCCAAAAATTATTTAATAGAGTCCACCAAAGAGGAATATGACTTCTCTAAACTCTCTTCTTGAATATTATTCTCTTTCTCTATCTCATTTTCTTTCTCCATCTCCATGCTAGAGACACCTTTCTTTTCCTATTGACTGGAGGGACCTTCCCCTTCATGCTAGCCAAAAAAAACTTATTCTTACTAACTAGAGATAGTTTGTATCATTTGAAGGGGGCATATTATCAGTATCATGTTCATATAGAGGCACTTGTACATTCATTTCAATGTCAAAATCATGCTTTTTCTGGAGGCTCCTCTGCAACCATATCAACTTCACTTTGCAATTCATCAATGGTTTTCTTTGTAGCATCTTCAGTTTCACTTTGAATATTTCTTTTGATGTCCTCATCCATGCTCTTCACAAGATCTATTATTCTCTTGGTACGAAGCTCCTTAGCTTGAATCTAGACTATCTTTTCCTTTTCTTCTTGGGAGACAAAGATCCTGAACTTGTCAATTTATCACAGTTTCAGCTCCTCATCAACCTTAATGGCATGTTCTCTTCTTTGTCTCAAAGCCTCATCTATCCAAAGCTTTATCAACAATGTTATTAAAAGAAATTTTTTGATTCATTAAATCTACAATAGGGGTGTTAATGTGGGAGTAGAAGATATGATTGTGGAAAAGGAAGCTTTTTTTACTCCTTGATTTTGAGCATTTGTGAATGCTTGAGCACAACTAGCTATCTTAGGGATATTAGCATGTCTACTATATGAACTATAATATGTAACATTTCTATTCTTTGAGCACATCATTGATCAACTTCCTAAGGGCATCTCAATAGGCATTGTTTGTCTTGCTAATGATTTAGTGCTTAAGTAATCTTGAAAAACCCTCCAAATCTTTGTCCAATTATTTCAATTTCTCATTAGGCCCACACACAATAGTTGAAACTCTAAGTCTACATAAATGTTTGATTGTGAGGTAGTCATGGGTATTATAAGATTAGGAATGGAGTCCAAGATGGGTTGGGTATTAACAATACCTTTGTTTGGAAAATGTTTCTCATCCTTACAATTTCATAAGGTTTACTATTGATAGGTAAGCATGGATGGGAGGGAGGGAATTGGAGGCACCCTCCACAAGGGGTTAGGGGGGTTCATCCCCTTGGCTTGGGGCCTAGGGGTTGTGCGACCATATAGGGATCAGTGATAGCACCCCTCAATTCCAAATTTTATGTATATTTTATTGATATAAATTTGGACCATTCATCATTAGGTGTCATATCTGACGATTGATATTTTTTGGCTTGTCTTGCCCTAAAAGATGACCCTATTTTATAAGCATGTTGTATTATGGTTGTGTATTGTGATGTATTTTGAGATTTTGATAGCAGTCATGTTGCCTTTGGATCTCTGGTTGGCGATACTCCTATGAGAAGCTTTCTCTGCAAGTATATTGTAATCTTTGTGATTTTTGAATAATATATTGGGTGGCTTTAAAAGTGTGGAGTTTTTCTCCTGAAAGGGTTTTCCCCACGTAAATTACTATGTTGTGGTATGCAAGATATCATATATTCAATGACAACCTTCTCAATAGTTGTGTTTCTTCTAGGAACATCCAAATGTAACTCCATTATATCACTCAATATACCATTCTCAATAATTCCATTAAAAATGGCACCAAAATCAAGAGGATCATGTTGAATCGAGAGTCAACTCGTTTCCTCCTTAGCTATCTTCTTACCTTTCTTTTCTACAAGAATATATATTCAACTTCATCTTTTCCTCCTCTTTAGGTTCTTCCCCATCGGTCTTCTTCCTTTTAGCCTTCTTCTTAGGCCTTGTTTGCACAACTCATTTGGTTTTCTTCTACGATGGAGTTATAGATGCAAGCTTTCTTCTTCCACTAATTGATTTTGTTGATCTAGAGGGTTGTGGAGTAGATGTAGCAATAGAAGAGGACCTACCAAATCTCCTTAACCCTTGACTATCTTTTGAAGGAATTTTCTTATCTTTATAACTTTATACAAGGGAAATGGATATATTTTTTGGTGGCAAACTCCATTCCTTGTAAAGCTCGTCCTTTTTTTTTCAAAATGTTCCTCTGCATGCTTCCTTAGCCAACTTATTCATTATTTCTTTGTATGTACCAAATCTTTCAATAGTTGTATATTTTGGCTTCTTCAATAGGATATCTACATATCCTTGTACATACTTAGGAGCAACCTCATAAGGTAACTTAGGAATCCATGAAGTTCTAGGGTTTACAATTTCCATATAATAGTGATTTTTGTCCACCATGAATGTTACCTCATCCTTATACTTCTAAAATAAATCAAAGGGTATCCTTTCTCTACACTGCATCTTAGTTTGTAGATTCTTGAAGAATCCCCAATAGAAATTAGTATATCCTTGTTTATATTGAAAACTATCAATATGTTTCTTGATTTGTGCAACAACTGGAGTGAACTTATCCCAATTTTTTCCTTTAAATCCAGGTAATTCATTCAAAAATAAGAAAGTAAGGCATATGATTAAAGAACCAAACCTAAAATTATAACTAGTTTCCTTTGTATGCTTCAAGTTGTCCGTCAGCTACTCTCTCAATTGTAAGGAAGCTAAGGTAGTGGAACAACTTCCTACACTAATCTTGAGAGGAGAATAATGCAAAATTTTACCAATCTTTAACAGTTACAAAAAAATAAACACAAATATTATGCATACCACAACACAGTGATTTATGTGGGCAAAACCCTTTTGGGAGAAAAACCCCACTCTAAAAGATGCCAAATATATTATTCAAAAATCACAAAGATTACAATATACTTGCAAAGAAAAATTTTCACAGAAGTATCACCAACCAAAGATCTAAAGGCAACACGACTGCTATCAAACTCTCAAAATACATCATAATACACAACCATAATACAATTCCATCATAAAATAGGGTTTCCTTCTAGGGAAAGTCAAGCTAGTAAAATATCAGTCATCAAATATGAGACATAATTATGAACAGTCCAGATTTATAATAATAAAATATAAATAAAATTTCCTTTTGGGGGCACTGCCCATGAGCCCCCACCAGGGCGCGCTACCCCTGGCCCCAATCAAGGAGATGATCCCCTCAAACCCCTCGTGGGGGGAGACCCCCCTGCACCCCCCATCATCATCATATGAATAGTACCTTATGTATCAACAGTTACTTATGTAAGTGTAAGGTTGAGACACATTTTCTCAACAAATCTCCCACTTTTTGAACACCTTGAAAATACAATATGAGGGTGTAAACATCATTTCTTAATTGCTAGGGGTCGAAAGTCCCATAGTCACTAAACATCATCTAAAATTCTCTGTGCTCATAGGTTTAGTTAAAGAATCAACAACATTCATCAAAGTCTCTACCTTAACAAACGTCACCCTTCCATCTTTTACCATATCTCTAACAAAATGATACTATACATCAATGTGCTTGGTCTTGGCATGAAATGTCAAGTTCTTGGCTAGACATATCACACTCTAACTGTCATAATAAATTTTTATTACACCTTATTTTATTCCAATATTTGAACACAATCTCTTAATCCAAATGGCTTCTTTACAAGCATAATTAGCTACCATATACTATGCTTCAGTAGTGGACAAAGCAACCATAGCCTATCACTTACTCATTAAAATAATCGCACCACCAAATAAAGAAATTACATAAGCACTGGTGGATCTGCTACTATCAACATCACCTTCCTAGTCTGAATCCACATAACCATGAATATCAAAGGAAATCTCCTCTTTAGTCATATTACTATGATAACACAAGGAATAATCTAAGGTACCACTTAAATATTTGAAGGCTCTTTTAACTGCATCCCAATGAACTCTACCAGGATTAGACATATCTAGAAAGAACTCTCATTGCTTGGGAAATTTTTGATCTAGTACAAACCATATCATAAACCAAACTTCTAACTGCACTCTAGTAAGGTGCTCTGCTCATTTCTTCCATCTCTAATGGGGATGTTGGACAATTTGAAATAGATAACTTTGTTCCAGTTGAAATAGGAACACACAATGGTCTACAATTATACATATCAAACCTATGTAAAATTGAATTGACATACTTACTTTGGCCAAGCCATAGCTTTTTGTTCACTCTATCTCTTTTAATTTTCATCCCAAGAATGTGTTTAGCTACACCAAGATCTTTCATTTCAAATTTAGCTACAAATTGAGATTTTAGTTCTAAAATCATACCTTTCCCTCCACTAATAAATAACATATCATCAATATGTAATGCAATAAACAAGAAATGATCACCATCATTTTTATAATAAACACAACGATTTGATTCAGAATGCTCAATCCCAAACTCAACACATATGTATCAAGTTTTTAGTACCACATTCTAGGACTTTATTTTAAGCCATGCAAATATTTCTTCAATTTTCAAACCAATTTACTTTTACCTTTCACCACATAGTGCTCTGGTTGTGTCATATAAATATCCTCCTCCAAGTCACCATGAAGGAAAGTAGTTTTCACATCCATTTTCTCAACCTCTAAATCATAAGCAGCAACAATAGAAAGAAAAAATCTATTGGATGTCATTTTTGCAACAAGGGAAAATATCTCACCATAATCAACACCCTCAACTTGAGAGTAAACTTTTGCAACCAACCTTACTTTTTACTTCTCAATACTTCCATCTGAACCAATATTTTTCTTGAACACCTATTTTCAACCAATAGGTTTTCTTCCTTTAGGAAATGGTACAAGATCCCATGTATCATTCTTTTTCAAAGCTGGAATTTCTTCATCCATAGCAATCTTCCAAGATTTTGCATTATTCATACCTAATGCCTCTTCTACTAATTTGGGTTCAACTATGTTAGTATTCAAAGAAAAAATACATCTTCAATCATTAGGTGAATACCTTTCAAGTGGTGTACAAGGAAATTTAATCACATCTTCCTATTTACTTTGTTCTAGCTACAATGTTACATAAGAAGGCTTAGTTTCTCTAAAAATAACACCTCTACTATGTATTACCTTAGGTACAATAGGATCCCAAAGCTTGTATCCTTTCACCCCATAACTGTATCTGATGAAGATGCATTTTATAGCCTTATTCTCCAACTTATTTCACTTCTCCTTTGGCACATGTGCATATGCCTCATAACAAAAAACTCTAAGATGTCTTAATGAAGGCTTGTGACTTGGCCATGCCTATATAGGCGGCTTATCAACAAGAGATGATATAGGAGACCTGTTAATTAGGTAACAAGTAGTGGCAATAGCGTCAGCCCAAAACCATTATTCTAGACTAGAACCACTCAACATACTCCTAGCATTCGCCATTAGTGTCCTATTCATTCTTTCTGCAACTTCATTCTATTGTGGGGAATACGAAACTATATTTTTTCTATGAATACCATAATCTTTACAAAATCTATCAAAATCATTAGAGAAAAATTCACTGCCATTATTAGTCCTCAAATATTTTATTTTATTTCCAGTATGCAACTCAACCATTGCTTTAAATTCTTTAAATCAACTAAAAAAAATTTATTTACTCTTTTGAAAGTATACCCATGTCCTTCTACTGTAATCATCAATAAATGAAACATAATATGTGGATTTACCAATTGAAGGAACATCTACAAGACCAAACACATCAGAATGAATAAGATCCAATACACCACAAGATTTATGAGAACTTGAGTAAAACTAATCACAATTTTATTTTCCATAAATGCAATTCTCACATAAATCAAATTCAAGATTACAATCAGATAACCCTTCAACAAGGTTTTTATTTTTCAAGGTCCTTAGACCCTTTTCTCCAATGTGGCCAAGTCTATAGTGTCATAACATAGTTTTCTCTATAGGTAACTTTTATTTAGAAGAAAGAGCACCCTTGGGTACCCAAAATCCATGGCCATCTATTGAAGGTGAAACCCTCACTTCTTCCATAGACTTTCTTTTCATAGAAGTACTATTACACTCAATAGTGCATGCATCAGGCTTATATAATGTGCCATATTTGATACCTCTAGCAATCACCATAGAACCTCTGACCATCTTGCATCCTACATCAGAAAATACTACCTACACATGTGAATCTATTAGTTTTCTCATAGATAACAAATCTCACCATTAATCCTTTTTATTCTACCATTAGGAAATCTAATTTTAACTTTACCATGACCAACAATATCTAAATGAGAATCATCACCCAAGTACACCTTACCTCCATCAAATTCTTTATATTAAAAAAACCAATCTCTATTAAAGGTCATATGGAAAGATGCACCTGTCAATTAACCATGCATCATTAACTACACGAGTTTCCAAAGTTGCAATGAATTTGTCACCATCTTCCTTCTCAAAATTAGAATCGAAATCAAATTTCTTATTTTTCTTCTTCTTTGTAGTCCTTATAAACATGTCGAGGCTTACCGCAATTCTAGCAAATAACTTTGGACTTTCCAGGAGACTTAGATCTCCCCTTGGACTTGGATTTTTCACGCTTCTCATTCTTCATTCTTTTTTCCTTAGGTCTTCCATGAACATTCAGGGCCTCCTTGGCACTGATGAATAACTTCCTCCTCATCTCCTTAGAAAGAAAAGAACCTGCCACATCTTTAGTCTTCAATATAACAAAAGTACTCCCAATATCCATAACAAGAGAATCCCACAAATCAAGAAAATAACAAAGCAGGATTTGACATTTCTCTTCCTCACCAATTTTGACACCAATTCATGCAAACTGAGCCACCAGCATATTAAATGCTTCTAGGTGGTCTGTAATTCATCCACTCTCTTCCATTCTAAAGGAATACAATTTCTTCCTCAATAAAATCTTGTTCACTAAAGATTTATCTTGATACATCTCACCAAGCTTCTTCCATAGTTTTTACTCAGAGGTCTCTTCATGGGCATTGATTAAAATAGAGTCTTCCAAGCACAATTTGATTAGACCCTTGGCTTTACAGTCCATAACATCATATTGAGTAGCTTGAGTAGGATCTTCAAGCCATGAAACATTCTCATCAACAGCATCCCACAGATCTCAATCTAATAATAGATCCTCCATCTTCATCTTCCACATTTCAAAATTATCCACCTCTATTCTCCCTGATGAACTTTCCATCTGAAAATTCCTACAACAAGATCACAAAGTGTCTTCTGCACAAGCCCCACTCAAATCTAGATTATTTCAAAAAACCCAACAACCCACAACTGAAGCCAAAGTTGATCAGGCACTAACACCACTTGTAAGTAAGTTAAGGTAGTGGAACAACTTCCTAGACTAATCCTGAGAGGAGAATAATTCAAAACTTTTACAGATCATTAATAGTTATAGAAACTTAAATAGAAATAAACATAAATATCATGCATACCACAACATAGTGATTTACATGGGGAAAACCCTTTCAAGATAAAAACTCCACACTCCAAAATCTACCCAATATATTATGTAGAAATCACAAAGATTATAATATAATTATAGAGCAAGCTTCTCATAGGAGTATCACCAACCAAAGATCCAAAGGCAACATGACCACCATCAAACTCTTAGAATACATCACAATACATAGTCATAATACAATGCCCTCATAAAATAGGGTTTCCTTCTAAGGCAAGTCAAGCTAATAAAATAGTGATCATCAGATATAAGACATAATGATGAATGGTCCATATTTAAAATAATAAAATAAAAATAAAAATTTCCTTTCAGGGGTGTTGCCCCCAAGCCCCTGCTAGAGTGTGTTGCCCTTGGACCCAAGCTGAGGGGATTATCCTCTCATACCCCTCATGAGGGGAGTCCCCCCCGTACCCCCCTGTCATTGTCAGATGAATAGTACCTTATGATACATCAACAATAACTTATGTAATTGCAAGGTTGAGACACGTTTTCTCAACATCAATAACTCACATGGGTCAAAATGAGTACCTTCCTTCACCATTTGATGTATGGTGTGAATTGTGGTAGCAGTGGCATAACCTTCTCTATTTATGAATTAAATATTGTATGCAATCCCCATGGAGGAATACTAGACACCAGGATCAATGATATCCTTTACTATCAAGGTTCTCTTATCAAACTTATCTTCAATAAGTTCCATAACTCTTTCATTTTTGATTGAATTCAACACTAGGACAAGTCTAGTGGAACAAAGATCAATGATTTCCTGAATAGATTCCTTTGTGATCATGTAGGTTTTTTCTAGCAAAATTAAATTTTCATGAATGAGTCTCAAAATGATTCTTTCCCATTCTTTTCTATTGCAGAAGTCTAGAAAATCTTTCCATATGTCTATCCCTTTCATAGCTACATTTGCATACTCTATTTTTTACACGCCATTCTCATTTAGTAGCTCATGCTGAAAAACTTTAAAACATGATGTAAGATCAATCTCATTCAATGGGGCATGGATGAAAATCCTCACATATTTAGAGTAAACCACATCTGTAGGAACTTTTGAAAATGCATTGTCTTTGTCAACTTCCATCTCCTTGAATGGAAAATGCTTGTATTTGGGCTAGGGTTTTTCCACCACATCGATCACCTGAGGTGTTTCCATTGGAATATCATCATAACTCTTCAAACACAACAAATATGGTTTCATACAAATATCTTGAAAACATAAATAATCTTCTCTACTCCAAACACAAATTCTATTGATTGTAAATGAGATCAAATGATATAAATAACTCATAAAAATACTTTCACTTTCCCTAACTTTCTAACATAAATGCATTTGTACTTGTTTTGATTAAGACGGAAAAGCAGATTTTGAATGGACCCAAAACCATTTACAACAGGTTTTGAATGGACCTAAAACCATAGGTTTTGAATGGACCTGAATCCATTTACAAACAGGTTTTGATAGGGACCCAAAACCCCCACAAAGAAGACCAAGTTGCACAAGGAATCAGCCTAAACAACCAACAATGAATCAATAGCAGATCAAAAGAGAAATAACATGACTACTCAAATCTACTCAAGAAAGGAGGTTTTGGCAGGCACCTCAAACCCAAAGTAACTAGAAATTACATAAAAACTTAAGTCCATGAACCACCTAAGACAGGAAACCATCAACCTAAATCAGCCAAACTACAATAAACCCCTTACCAGTACTAACTGGCAACCATTAACTAGAGACAATCAAGAAACCATCAGCCAGAACCAACCAGATAGCATTGCACCATTTGGCAACACCATCTAACAAACCCAGACTCCCCACCTCAATAGGAGAGTTAGGAATCAGAGAGAAACACTGAATATTTTTAGCACAGCCACTACACCAGTCAACCTGCAACACCAACCCAGCCTCCACCTCAATAGGAAGGGGCTCCCCTTTATAGGAGAGGAAGAAGTGAAGCTCAGAACCATAGAAAAAAGACCTTCCCACCTGATCCACAGCCCACCTCATCACCTCAATCGACAAGGGCTTCACCTCCAAAGAAGTAGTCTCCACCTCCAAAGAAGAACATAGCTGAAGAAACCGCCAGGAAGTATCAACACCCATAGTAGAGAGCATCACAACCTCCTTTGGAAAATAGTAAGACTAGAGAAGAGATGGAAAAATATAGCACTCCTCCACAAGTAGCACACTCCCAACCTGGATCACAGACCAGAGGTCCCAAAAAACCAACAGAAAACCAACCAGTCGAACCATAACAGCCCAAGAAAAGATAAACAGGTAGTCCCAAAAGAAACTCAGCGACCACCAAGACCAAGAACCCCATAAGCCAATCAAGAAACAAAACCAAAAAAAAGACAAGGGGCACTGAAAAGAGAGGGGAATGGCAAGGAAAGCCTACAAACAGAGAGAGTAGAGAGCCGGCCAGACATTGAATAACAACCTCCAACCCTGCATGCCATTCAGGGTCTAAAACAAGCCATAAACTCACTACAAATAGCTCCACTAGAGGCAAACCAACAATCACAATCCCAAATAAAGAGAACACCCCCAAAGAGGTAGAAACATGCACCAGAGAAAAGACCAAGGGTTAAAAAAAAGGAGGGGAGAGGTAAGGAAAACCTCCAAAAAGAGAAAGTAGAAAGCTGGAAAGACAGTGAAAAAAATCCTCCAACCCTACACGTTGGTCAAGGCCTGAAACATGCCAAGAACTATCCACAGACAGCTCCATCAGAGGCACACCAACAACCAAAACCCCAAACAACAAAACAACCCTCACAGAGGCCAAAGAACCCTAGAAAATATAGAGAGAGCAAGGGAAGCCAGTAGAAGGTAAAAGAGGAGAGGCACCACCATAAAAAACCACTTCCAACCCTACTTTCCAATCAGGGTCTGAGATACGGCCACCAAACTCCACCATCAAGCCCCCAGCAAGAGTACCCAACACCACCCCCGGCACCACACAAGCAGAGAAAGGAAGCCCCTACACCAACAAATTTCTCCACCCAACATGAAGCCTAAACCACTCGGGAGAACACATGCCAAACCAAAGCCAAAGCCTTAAGGAGGGAAGGCCATCACAAATCCCACTTCAAGAGTAGCGAAGGGAAAAAAGAGCCCATCGACAACCCTTAACAAAAACGCATCAATCAAAATAGAGGCCTGGCACAGAACAACATCCCCCAACCACATATTAAAGAAGAAACCACTACATGAATAGACCAAAGAAAATCCATCACCACTGAGCAACAAAGAGTCCTCTACAACCATCGCACCATTAGAAAGGACAAAAAATCTACTCCCAAAGAGGAATCGGCGCCCCCAACCGCAGCATAAAAGAAAACACCACACATTTGCATAGGAGAAAGAGTAGCAGCTCCCAGCAAACCCCTCAACCCCCTTTCCATCCTCGTCAGGATTGTCCCCACCACAATCACACCTTCTCCATCCTGCGAATTCAAGCTCGCAGACCCACTCCTTCTCTCACCCGTTGCCTTCTCCATCCCATTTTTGTTAGATGTTACTCCTTTTTTAATGCATTTGTACTTGTTAGGTAAATCATTTTCTAGAGATTTTTTGTCTTCACAAGGATACAATGTAACTCAGAACACATTCGTAAACCATTCACTTGCTCTGGAACCTTCATCAAAAGGTTCATTCTTGCTTAGAAAATCTACACACTAGAGGATTTTTTTCTAATTCAACTTTCATGCTAAAATATTTAGCATCTTGTCTTTTTCAAGGGCTAAAAGGTTTGCACATCATAGACCCACCCAAGATAATGCTCTATCTCATTTTATCTTAGGATCTTGTGTAGAATGCACAAGTGTAGTATCATCCTTCTTCTCATTTTCCTGACCTTGCTTCTCCTTCCAAACCTTTCCATTCCCCTTCTTTCCCTGATTTACAGTTTTATCTTTCCTCCAATTTTGTACAAGTGGCTTCATAAAACCACTCCTACAAAAAATTTATTTATGCCCAACCTTATTACATTTGTAGCATACAATATTGTGCTCTAGAATAATTTTATTCCTCTTCATCTTAGCTCTACACTCAATAGCCTTATGACCAAAATTATTGCAAGCATAGTAATAACCATGAAATTAAATAGCATCATATATTTGAGGTACAAATGGTTTTCTACTCATGTAATCATTTCTTCTTTTCTTAGATCTACAACCAAAATCCTTATGCCCAATTTAATTGCAAGAAAAATAAAGACCTTGAAAAGACTGATTCAACCTGGTAGGTGCATGATGTCTAGTAGGCAGAGGACATCTAAATCTTCTTTGTCTCTAGATAGGAATGATTCTATCTTCTTTCTTGCTATCTTGATTGGTCTTTACATCTTTGAATGGTGTCTTCTTAGATTCTTTAGTGGAATATTTCTCCTCCTTTGTTTCAAAATTTCATATAGGTTTGTAGAAGCACTGGTTATTGGACTTTTTCCTTTTTTAAAACCAAGACTAGATTTTTCTTTTGATGTATTTTGAGAGTTAATCAACTCATTAAGAATCTCAGAACCTCCTTTTAACTTTAGACCTTTGTCAATTTTTTCTTTTATTTTTTCTAGTTCTTTCCTCATGGAAACAATTTCTTCTTCAAGATTTGAATATTCAACAATTTTTCTTTCCTCGGGGAAACAATTTCTTCTTCAGTCTTAGAAAATTCAATAGTTTTATCAATGAGCTTTAAATTCATACACTCTTCAATTATTTTCCCTTCTTCGACTTGAAATTTCAACTTTCCAATTCTCTTCACTACTTTTTCAAGCTCAAACTAGAGCTCTTCATTCTTTTCTCTTTCTTCATCCAGATCATTTAGAGAAAAATTAAGCTCTCCTTTAAAATCCACTAGACAATATTTTTTATTAAATTCAAATTCATACTCATCATCCTCCTTCTAGAGTATGACCTCTTTTTCCTGAGAGGACTTCTTCATGGATGCTGATTTATTCTCCATGTGTTCAAAGATAAGATCTACCTCTAATGTTAAGAAAATATCAACAAAACCTTGCTTTGATACCAATTATTAGACACACTAGAATACTGAGTGGGGGATGAATCGGTATGCTTTAAAACAATCCCAACTATGTAATGTTGAATTTAAGTTATGTCAATTAATAATTCATCCAATTAACCAAAAATAAGAATGAAGATCAACACACACACAAGAACATAGATAACACCAGATTTACTTGGAAAACCCCACATGGGAAAAACCACGGTGAGAAATGTTGCTAGGAGCTACTGTCCTAATCCAACCTCACAAGTAAAAATAGTTTACAACATTGATTCTAGGCTACAACCCAAGGAAGCAACTATTCCCTAAATTTATTTCAGGGGCTTACACCCAAGGAAGCTACTACTCCCTAATATAAAAAATACTAGCTGAAATATGATTGGTTTATATCTTCAACCATTGATAGTCAACAATTCTACTCATTAGGTTTGTACTGGATCTTTTCATGCTTTTCCCATGCACTCTTCCATCTTCATCTCCACAAATTTGATCTTCAATATATATCATCTGCATAATTTTCAAATACAAATTCATTCAACCGCAAATAAGCAATATCAAGATTGTAACATGTTGGCCTACATCTTCATTGATGGTATACAAAAATGATATGACATTATTTGAAATTCTTTTAGATGAGTCAGCATGACTCATACAACATCTACAAACACTCCTTGAACTCCTTTTAATCATAAACTTGTGGCACACAACAATAATACACCTAAGTCATTCTTAACAACATCATAAATTGACTTGAAACAATTGTGTTATTGGAAACAAGAAAGATCTACATGTGCTTCAAATATGAGATACACTAAGATATGTAGAATCTCCACACAAACTCATACAACTAATTTGTACAATCTTATGCTATCACAAGTACCTAAACTTATGTTCTGATGAAGAATAGGTATCCAAAACTAACTACGACACACTATCACTTGAAATTTGAACTTGCGGACCACCAAACTAGTTAAAACATAAATTCAACACTCTCTAGACATCACCGAATATGTCATTAAAACCACATGGTCAAATTTTCACTTCCAGAGGAATGCGGAGCATACGAACAAGCCTTTATCACCACTTTATATTTCCAGAGCATAAACTGGAACTTTGTCACTTATAACTTTCATTTTAGAAGGTGTAATGACTTGAAACCTTGTATGTAATGCCTTCACATATCTATCAACTTATATTCTAAACCAAAAGACTAAAGCTTGTTTTGTAGAAGGATAGATACCAAAAACACCATGAATCTACCTTAGGATATATACTGTGAATGTATTAGCAAAAAAATTGCAACTTTCTAGTAAGTGTAGTACACCAAACAAGAATGATATCCATGTAAACATATTGTAAACACATTAGAACATGTGTACGACTTCTACATCACACTTAGACATCAAGTTTATCACCACTCTTCCATGTACTACAATTTTATTTTGCACCAACCGATATCACTGCATATTAACTATCTCCAAACCATTTACATTTGACATCAATGACAACCAATCTTCTCAAGATGCAAAAAAATATCCAAGTCTAAAACCTACCAAAAATTATGGAGATTCTAGATTTAATGCCCCTATAACCTTAGCTGAAGAAAACCATCAAAATTCAATAAGGGGTTTGTTGAATCCATGCTTTGATACCATGTTTAAATTATGAAAACATATAAAATGGTAAGATAAAATATAAAACAAGAACACCTTGCATGCATGAGAGTTACAAACAATAATTTTTTAGGGGGTGTTTATTAGAGAAAACCCTAGATGAGAAATGGATTAAACCATGACAAGTTTCATCATCCTATGTGATGAGACAAAATGATCTAATAATAGTTCAATATAATAAAATAAAAAAGCACTCCTGAGTTTAGCTTAAGTGCATAAAGTGAAATTAGCCTAATAATTAACTAAATATTAATTAATTATTAGCTAATAAATGATTACTCTAATATATTACACCTTTACTTTCAATCCTTAGAAAGGGAACTCCATTTTTCCATTTTTTCCTTTAGATTCTATCATACTTTACCTTTGTACATTTTCACTTGACATGTCTTGTACATTAGGTGATTCATTACCATTCCATATAATTTCATGATCACAAATAATTGTCCTTACACATGTCATATATCTCCAAGTGTAATATAATACCATGTGTTATTTTGCATCCATGTGATTTTTTTATAATTTATGATTTACTATTGGGAGCAACATTAGGGGAATCTACTTACCCTCTATTTTTCTATTCTTAAATAACTATATTCAATATTCATATTTTTTTATCATACTATTCTTATATATGATGTGTATTACATACTTTATATATATTTGGATGTTATATTTTTCACTTCTCCTTTAATTTATAGTATTTTTGTATGAAACCAATTCAATAGGGGTATATAATGAATGGCACTCAATCTACTAAGAGGGGGGTGAATCAATAGATCAAATCTATTTAAACTTCTTGAATTTTTCCATAATTATCAAAATATATGATTCCTCACAACAAACCCCACATAAACAAACAAAACATAAAATAATAGAGCACACAAGAGGACACTAGATATACACAAAAATCCCAAGATGGGAAAACCATAGTGAGAATAACTACATGGATCTAGTTCCCAAATCGAGCCTCACAATGAAAAAATATACAAGTGAATTTTATAAATTGAAGTAGGCACCAACCTATCGAAGACAACAATCCCCTATTGTTCTTGTAGGAACAAACCTACTAGAGACACCAATCCCCAAATTAAACAATACAACATGTAGAACACCAGTCCTAACAGAATATAATGTTAAAGCTTGTGGATCTTCAATACAACACATACATGTACTAGAGCCATTGTTGATACTCTTCCTCACTGAAAATGATCTTCTAATACTGGCACACTCTTTTTTCTTCACTCTTTCTCTTCATTTTACACCCTTCAAATAAGTTTTCTTCACACTATTGTAATTATGCTTCACATACACTCAAATCATTTCACATGCATTTAAACATTTGAAATATATACATGACATTACATTAACACTCTTTTATGTCTACCAGGGATCCTTAAATATCTAGGATGACATAAGGTGGACCTAAATTAAATTTACATGAAACATGTAATAGGTCAGACCTATTTCAATTTTAGTTTCCACTAAAAGAAAATGATGTCATGTGCTACCATGAGGACCTTAACTAGGTCCTATCCTAACACCACACGTAAGATTTGAATTCTATTGACTACTAGTGGTTACTGCACAAGCCTTAAACTCAAATAGGTTGAAAAAAAAGAACAAAGAGCCTTCTATCACTTCAAACTTCTTGCACATTAAACATAATCTCTAAAAACTCAAGAATATGATAGAACTAGAATAAGCATACTCTCCTTCCAAAATGTAGAGAAAAACTACATTTCTAAAAGAAATGCTAACCACATTTGTAATGCCAAAGAAATCTCTCTGCCCAAAATATATCCTTGTGCAGACTTCTGGACCACCACAGTTATAGTGACTGAATACTTTGCATGGTATTATAAGCATACAATACACACCAACTCCTAGAATGGAAATCACTCCTCAATAAAACTAATGATGTATGTTACCTGATATAGGATCTAATTGATTAGAAAATGATAGTAAAATTTCCCGTAGATATGTATGCAACCATACTTAACCATTGATATGTACATCATGGGAAACTGATTCAAAGGGAGTATAATTATAATTATAGTACTCTAATAATCTTTTTAATTCTTAACAACCTTTGAAAAAAAAAATTCATCAATGGCACATCTTTGACATCAATGACAATATTTGTTCAACAATCTCCCCCTTTGTCATTTATGGCAAATAGAAAATGTTGGACCACCAAAAAGAAACGATGGGCCACCAAACCAGTCAGCTAAACACAAAGATATTTACTCCCCATTCGAATGATTTTTTCTATGTAGAATTTTCACTTTCTCCCTCAGTACTTTAGAATTTTGAGTTCACTTTCTCCCCCTTTGACATCAATGGAAAAGGGTCAACACATCTCCCCTTTGAGACTCACCTCTACAACCACATCCTTCAAGCTACGAGAAAATAACTTTAAATATGGAGAAATGTGAAGCATTTCTCTAAACCTCCCTAACTACAACAACACTTCTTTCTTCTCCCTTCTTCCTTTTCGGTACATTGTACAATCTGAAAAGTTGTTTCCTAGATGGACTCCCCCTGAGTTCATTCTTCACTACCTTTGAAAGTATACCATAAGACCACCCAGCCTTCTTGTGGTAGGGAGACCAAGCTCCCCATCAACTTGTACTTCCTCTTGATTCAAGAGGATGGAGCAATAACTCCCAACTTCTACCAAAGAAACTCATATGTCTTCTTCGGAAGTGTCTATGAATATATGTGCTACTTTCTCCTTTGTCTCAACATACTCCAACTTTACCTCATTCTCTACAACCTTCTCCCTTAGAAAATGATACTTGATTGCAATGTGTTTTCCTTGAATACATTATGTGGAGCAAATTTTCCCTTCAAACATTTTGGTTTTCGACTTTTACTCCCTTTTTGCTTTACGTTGGCACCACACTCGAAGAAAAAAAATTACTGTTACGTAAAGGTGTGCAATACACCACGTGGTGGCTATGTGAATTTTCTTTATATCACCTTTCTTTTGGACCTAAATTGGGACACGTGTTCACTCGACAGGGATTTATGTGAAGTTGTTCTCACAAATTCTAAAATTGTCCGCCAACTTGCCACGTCAGGAGGGTTTTTTCATCTACATATCTTTGTTTCTTTTGGGTGGAGTTTGTCAGACAGCGGGGTGAATTCTTTGCTTTTAGGAGTGGACTTCTAGGATAGCATCATCACTCATCGTGGTTGATCAAATTGTTCTTATACAATCAATCTAGGATTTGATCTTCTTATGACAATATATCCTCGCAAGACTTCTATAATATCTAGAACCATAAATGAGGTAGTTGAGACTTTGAGTGAAGATTTCTATGATCTAATCAAATTCTAAGATCAGATTGTGGTCTATCAAATTCAGACATCTAACATTGTTTTCTTCTCAATCAATTGCAATGATGTCCTCTTTTCCTAGCTATAAATAGAGATTGGCAGCAGTGAGTAAAGAGTTCTTGGAGCTTCTTCAAAAAATATTTTTGAAGGAATATAGATACTATTTTAGGGAGTTATGTTTTTTAGAAATGGGAAGATTTCACATAGCATTGTTTACACTCTTTAGCATGTTGTATTTGTTTAAACTATCATCAGATTGGCATCTGACCTCTGTTTTTAGTTAATATATCTTAAGATTTGATCTATTAAAAAGAAATCTTTGGGATTGTGCATGTTATGGCCTTTATCAAGTTTCTTTTTCATATATCAATTATGTTGAGAACATAGTGTTAAAGATTTACATTGATATTCTGGATAATTACTTTACATGTTATTAGCTTTTATGTTTTATGCTATTTTCAGAAATTGGACCATGTCCATTATACTCTTCCACTTTCTATAAAAGATACGTCATTTTTTCATATTATGCTATAAAAGAGGAAGGATTCTATGATTATTTGAGTATTCTTGTTAATCTTTAGGGTTTCTTATTTCTATTGGACTTTAATGGATGCTTCCCACAAGGAGATTTGAAAGAATGCATTGTTCTTTCTCTAGCCTTTGTTGTCCGTTCTCTTCCCAATAATGAAGGGTCTGTGGAATTTTGTTTCCATCTCATCAGTTGTAAGAGATAGTTAAAGTTTGAAATGTTGTAAAAGATTTGGCACATTACCATCTTTATGTTTTTTTCTTGCATTTCTCTTTATTCCCTTTCCCCAAACACAAAGAAGAGACGGATTTCTTTAAAAATCCTGGAGGTCATTTAGTGAGGTACAAATTGGTCCCCCACTCACTGAATTTCCCATAAGACTATTTAGAGAGGAGCAAGATTTTATGATAAATGGTTGTTTTTCTGACATGTCTAGTGGGACATGAAGTTTTTCAAACACCTGATTAGAAGTCAGAAATATTTCATAAATCAGACTCAGAAAGAGGTTGGAAATCTCATGCCTAGAGTTCAAACAAGAGCATCTTCCAGAGGTCATTTCTACTACTCCCAATTACCTGCTTCGGCACCAAGGATAAGATGGATTATAGGTTATATATCACCTGTCAGGAGCAATAGAGTAAGAAGTGATAGCCCATAATACAAAGCTTTATCCACCCTACCAGGAGGCCAAAACTTCCAAATCAGAATACATATCCATCCTATCCATAGGAATCTATTTAGAATGGCCCACTTAGGTGCTCCCACTCCTATAAATTTTATAACTTGGGATAGTGGTAGCTCGCTACAACCACCTACGCCCCTAGATGTATGGCCTTCCATACCTACCAATGCTCTCAAGGCTATTCTGAAGTTTTCTAGGGGGATTTTAAAACCCCTTTCAAACATCTCTAAGATATAGTGGATGTATGCAAAGTCCATAACATTGCAAAAGAAAATGTGACCCTCAAGTTACTAGTTGTGTCTTTCAAAGGAAAGGCTCACGACTAGTATAGGTCTTTAACTTTCAGTTCCATCCACTCTTGGGATCAACTTGGGGAGAAATTGTTTGAGCATTTCTCAAAGAAAGGAGATCGCTCCTCATTGTTGTAGCAATTAATCACTATTAGAAGGGCCCTGCAAGAGGCCATGAGCGATTTCAACACCAGGTTCCACAAAATTTGGCAAAGGAATCCTATGATGGCCAAACCTCCAGCAACTATGGCATTCATGTTCTATCTAAAATCCTTCAATTTAGACATCACAGTCATGGTACAATCAATGGGAGGGGACATCCTACCCAATGCATACAATTTGGTTGTGCGTGTAGAGAATAGTCTGATTGACATTGGGAAGCTTCCACCCCAGCCACCAATGTCAATGTTCACAAAAATATCTAGTGGACCCCGGGAAGAAGCAACTCCTAGTGCCTTTTCTCTGTAAACTAGCACATTAGATGCACCACCGTCATCCATGTATGTGTACCCAAGTCCATATTCAAGCACATCAGGCTCTTCTTCACTAGTGGCAGACGTCAACGATATGAAGAACCTTATGTAGTCTTTTGCAAATGAGCTAGTCCTTATCCAGTGTCAGTAAGAAACACCTTCAAATCCTCCCATGCAAACCTATCAATGAGGAAGGTCATAGTATCAGTAGAATACCTATCAAGGAGTTCTGAAAGGAGGAAATTAGCAACCAGTGCAAACAAACCAAATAGTCCTAGTCACCATGCCACTTCAGACCATTAAGAACAATTTGAGTAAGGATTTGGTCCCAGGACAAAATAACCTAGTGGAAGATGAGAATGCATGGTGCTTCCCATGTAATGATAGTCATATGCCCCATAATTTTCTGAGGGGAAATCTCCAACAAAAGATAGTTGAACAAAGAGACCAGGGTGTGTTCTTGAACACGCTTTTGAGGGTTGCCACCCCCGAAACTCCTCGAGGCCCCCGCCCGGACCCCAATAAGGATACATGAAGAGTGTATAGTATAGCATGATCAGTCACCACATACCAATAGTAGGTACAGTCAAACTAACACATGGTCCAAAAGAAGACTCACTGTAGAGTACATGCAACAAGCTCCATAGTTTCTACATCCACAACAACCACAACCACAAGTAGAGAAAGCCTCATATATTTGACTCACTCAGCAGTCGTAGGCTCTTCCATTACTAGAGAAAGAGGTAGACAAAGCACTGATCCCATCCACATTGCATCGTCCCCTCCCTAAAATAAAATAAATACCACCATTCAAGCCTAAGGTCCCACCAATCAAAACACTTAATGTGGTGGAACAACTAAAGAAGACACTTACTAATGTGTCTTTGTGGGACATCATATCTATTCCAGAATAGAATACATTACTCCAAGAGGCATTGAAGAAAGAGGAACAAATGCCACATACGGATCTAATCCCACCACACGATCAAGATAGAGGAAAATAGCTCATGTTGGACCCTCAACCTTTGAGAGCCACAACATATGTGAACATCGTGGACAATACAAATGTAAAAAAGGTAAGAAAACCAAAGCCTACCCCTTTCTTTTTAACACTTATTGTGGGAGATAAGCTTTTACACAATAACATGATTGATTCAGGAGCTAGTACCATGGTCATGCCTAAGCAAGTGGTCGACACCCTGAAACTTAAGTAAAAACCTCTTGAGAAAGGGATCATGCAATTAGATAGGAAAAAGGTCTCGATTGTCAGCCACATCAAGGATTTTTCTAACCCTTTTCTCATGTCTGAGAAAAACCGTCACACAAGTAGTAGTAATAGAATCCCCTCAATCTTTAGGATGTGCCTTTCAAGAGACTTCAAGGAAAATCTTGGTAGATATCTAGAACTTGATTGATTTCATTTGATATTATGGATAAAGTACGAGGAAAAGATGAATATTTTGTCTGAATCCTTACACCCTAAACATATAGCAGACAATGCAATTTTGTGCTTTGAAGCAGTGCATACCTCCTTCTCAAAAGGGAATACATATTGCGTAGAGATGTTAGAAGATGAGGAGGACACAAGTGATTGGAACCCTGAGGAAGAGGTCCTGCTTAATCAGTTTATTTATTCCAATCCATTTGGGAACTTCCATGCTATCAGGTTTGGCACCTATGTGATTTTTGACGATGACCAAGTCTTCCCAAAATTGGTAAAGGGGAAAGAGTAACCTAGTGGACCGGGCAACAACAACCTGTGGACACTATATTTCAATGGTTCCAAATGAAAATTTGGTTTCGGAGCAGGCGACTGACTAGTACCTCCAATGGGATCGAATACCCTCAAAGCCTTTCACTTCCAATTCCTATGCTCAAACAATGTTGCAGAGTATGAAGCTTTGTTCCATGGTTTGATTCTCGTGGAGTGGATGGTGTAAAGAGAAAATGGGCATTTAGAGATTTGGAGTTAATCATAAACTAGGTCCATGGATAGGTAGCCACAAAAAATACAAGAATGAGGTCTTATAGCCACAGAATATGGGATCTAATCGAGAGCTTCAAAGCTTTTAACATACAGGTTATCCCACAGTTCCAAAATGTAGTTGTAGATCGGATGGCTTTGATTAGATCACATTTTGAGTCGACCCCTAAATCATCAAAAAACCAAAATGCGGTGCATACCATATTCCAACCGTCAATACTTGACAATGATCAAAATTGGTAGGTTTTAAAGATGGAATTTAGATTGCTGCTTTTCTACAAAAGTTAGGGAAAGATTTGATCATTCATAGTCTAAAGTTAGAAGGACTACTAAAGGACAAGTAATTCAATTGAAAAGAATAAACTCCCATGAGGCTTGATTTCTCTCAAAAACCTCTTCAACTATGAATATGTGAGGAATATAAAGAAAATATTCACCGCCAATGAAGGATACTATGAAGATCTTGATGTCGAGAAAGGCAAAAAGCTAAAAGTCAGAAGAGACGTCCCGCGGGCAGACAAGGAAAAATTAAAAGGCTTATGTGATGAATACAATGGGGTCATGGCTTAGACTTACGATGATCTCAAAGGATATGATCCAGGCATCATTCAACACACTATCAACTTAGCCAAAAGCTCAAAGCCCATTCGAAAGAAAAAAGGTTGGTGAATCTAAAGGTAGAGGCACTGATGGCGCAGGAACTAACCAAGTTGATCGAGTCAAGAATCATATATATGAACAAACATTCCACTTGGGTATCCAGCCTTATACCAATGTGGAAGAAGAATGGTGACATTTAGCTCTACGTAGATTTTTGGGATTTGAATAAATCCTTGTTAAGAGATCACTATCCCTTTCCCTCAATGGAGAAAATCCTGCAGACTATGGCTGGATCAGAAATGTTCCCACTACTCAATGGTTTTTCAGGGTATAACCAAGTTTATGTGAAGTAGGAGGACCAGCACAAAACAACATTCACCACCAAGTGTAGAACATTCTCATATGAAAAGATTCCCTTCAGACTCTCCAATTCAAGTTCAAAGGATTGATTAATAAGATCATCGTAATATATCTGGATGACCTGACTATTTTTTCCAAATCAAAGGATGATCACTTCGACCATCTGGAAATGATCTTCGAAAAATGTCAACAATTTAGGATTTCTTTGAGTCCCAAAAAATGTGTTTTCAGAGTACCACAAAGCAAGCTACTAGGCTTTATGGTATCAAAAGAAGGGATAGCCATAGACCCCAAAAGGGTGAAAGCTAAAATGGAGCTACCATTGCTAGTCAACCAGAAGCGGCTACAATCCTTTCTAGGAAATATTAACTTTGTCATTCGATTCATCTCAGACTTCACAGGAATTGTGACACCTATCACGCTAATGTTGAAGAAAGACTTAACATTCAAATGGACTCCTAAAGGCAAGCTTGCTTTTGAGCAAATAAAAGCAGCCCTATTTGCAGCTCTGGTGTTAGCTAAATCAAACTTCTCTAAGGATTTATTTTTCTATCTATAGTGGCCAACACAGCATAGCCTCGATACTCAATCAGAAGAATGAAGAGGGAAGTGGAGAACATCCCATCGCATTTCATTCTAGGACTCTCAAAGGATATGAAACCAATTACAACTTTGTTGAAAAGCATGCCTTTGCTATCATTAAAATCCTAAAGAAATTTTGATACCTAGTATCGGCCCACAAAATTACCATCCTCATCGCCCATCCCAATGTTAGGGAATACATCACTGAAGGTGATATAACTGAAAAGTGGGCCAATTAGACCACCAAGATCCTAGAATATGGTGTAGGAATCCAACTAACCAAGTTGGTTTGAGGTAGAGGTATTTGTGAATACATCACACAGGAATTAGGCTCCCGGAGAGAAAAGGAAATTGACCAAGTCTATACAAATCAATTCGAGTCTGATGAGTCATGGGTGGTTGATCAGGCATGATTTATGCAAACTGGACAATATCCGACTAGCATCCCACCTCACAAAAATGTTAATATTGACTGTAAGGCACCATGTATGTACTAATTGAGAAAGTTTTATTTAAAATAAATTATGATGGAGTCCTTTTCCATTGCATAGAAAAGCCACAGGTAGAAAGGATTCTAAGTGAATTCCATAGCAGCCCCGTGGGTGGAAACTTCTTTGCCAAGACTATTGCTTTAAAAATAATGCAGGAAGGATATTACTAGTCTTCAATATTCTTTGAGGCCCATCATCTCGTACGAAAGAGTACTTAGTGCCAATATTTCATTGGAAAGCACAAGAACTTTTT
Organism: Sequoia sempervirens; assembly: GCA_007258455.2. Lineage (NCBI taxonomy): Eukaryota > Viridiplantae > Streptophyta > Pinopsida > Cupressales > Cupressaceae > Sequoia > Sequoia sempervirens. The sequence continues at coordinate 55,100 of VDFB02096673.1, forward strand.
CATGTCATTAAGCTCGATCGTGACTGAGGAACCTTTTGCACAATGGGGTCTGGATTTTTTCATAATGATTAATCCCATCTCCAGTGTAGGCCATGAGTGGATACTCATGGTGACCAACTATTACACAAGATAGATGGAGGTTGTTCCCCTAAAGAATGCTATAGAAGCTGAAATTGTAAACTTTCTCGAAGAGTTAGTAGCAACCTTCAGTTCACCCAAAACCATCATCTTTGGAAATGCACAAGACTTCGTAGGCTCTAGGATGTTGGACTTCACTCTCAAGCATAGGTTCTACCTCAAGACTTCATCCAATTATTACCCGCAAGGAAATGGGTTAGCAGAATCAACTAACAAGAACCTGATTAGGTTACTAAAGTGCATCAGGTTGGAACACTAGAAAGAGTGGCATAAGCATCTGTGAGCATCTTTATGGGCCGATAGAATTACACCTAAGTAGATCCTAAAAACCTCCCCTTACAAATTAGTGTATGGGAAGGAGGTAGTTTTACCCATTTCCATAGAAATTCTGGCACTACAATTGTTAAAAGCTTTGGAAGTCGAGCAAGACAGTAGAATGGAAGTAATATTGGTAGAGCTCTTAAGCCTCAAAGAAAAGAGAGAAAAGGTGTATGACACCATGATCAGGCACCAACAAATGGTCAAACGATGATTTGATAAAAAGGCCTCCAACCCAAATTCTTGGGAGGGGAGTCTTGTGATAAAGTATGAAAAACACGTTGTAAAGCCAGGACAACATGCTAAGTTTGACTCACTATGGAGGGGTCCTTTTTGAATCAATACATGCAAGCAAAGAAATGTGTATGAGCTCAAGGATATGAACAACAATATATTAGATATATCGGTAAACAATATTCATCTAAAGCTATTCAATTAAAGTGTGTGCAATTTCATTAAAAAAATTACTGTTTTGTTTGTAAAATATGTTTTTTTATGAATAAGCCATGAGAGTAAACACAGGAATAGTAGAAAGTATTATATTTTGTATTCATTGAAATTATTTACAATATAATATGCATATCGAGCCTAGGGATCAAAGATAATTTTGAACACTTCTCATTCAAACCCAAAAAGAGATACATCTTCAAAAAATCAAAAGACAAGGTGACACAAAAATGGCAGTGGAAATTAAAGCCTCCATTCATCACGACAGTCAAAATGTCATTTCTTTGGGTTTCTCCAACAAGGCAACAAAGGGGTTAATAGCACATAGCACATAACACATGTGAGCATGACATGGACCTCAATCCTTGACACCACGGTTATAGACCAAGACCTCAAAGTGATTCTTCCAATCAAACCTAGGAATGCACTCCACATTATACTCCCTCAGAAGAAAGGAGGTTGTGGGTTGAGACAATGCGCGATGCCTCTCCAAGTCTAGAGTCTAGAAGTCCATGAGAAAGGGAAGCCAGGGCATTGCTTCCCCAAAGTTTACATGCTTGCAAGTATTCATGGAAGTCAGAATGTCGACACCAGGGATGGCTACTTGCATGATTTGGCCAAGCCCATCTAAATAGGAAAAATAAAATATGGCGTGGTAGAGTTCAATAATCCAAGGCTTGGAAATGTATAAATCCAATAGGGAAGCTATGAACCAAGACATAATGTTTGAGTTACAATGTGGTTGATTCTTGTCCTTCACATAATCCTTTCTGAGCACCCATTTGAATGCCATGATAACAAGGTAGTCATTCTTCCCTACCAAGCATTTAATTCTCTCACTACTTACTTCACCTACAAAATAGTTCTGCAACTTTTGGATCAAGAGATGAATCGAGGCACCTAGGCCAAACATAATGGTAGTGACCAAGCAACAAACTAGAAAATGAAAAAGCACAGCAGAAAGAGCTCACCAACTCAATACTAACTTAGCGAGTATTTTTGCTAAACAAATATTGCTATTTATAGAAAAATGTGTGTCAGGGAAGGTTGGAAATGGAAAATCTATCTCCCATCAGATAGCAACAGAAAATATATCGAGGTGACAAGAGGTGAGGGATAAATTATATAGAGGATCTCAAACCAAACTCTGAGAAATTAATTCGAGCATTGAGAGTAAATGCTCGCATGTACCAATCACTTCCATGTGTCCATCATCATCACCAACACCAGCCTTCTCACTTATGCGAAAAGACATTTATTAAAGAGATAAACTCTACTAAATAAAATAAAAATGTCTTTTCAAAGTACACTTCCATCACTCAAAGCATGCTTTCCAATGCTAAAGGCACACTTCCCATCGATCAAGGCTTATTTGTGAAAAGGGCGGCAAAGGGAATATACTAAATACATTCTCACATCGAAATTGGCATTCCCAAGGAATATGGACTCCCCACTATGCACATATTACCTTGCTAGCAGTGCTTAACAAGCCATCGTTAACAAAAAAATGTTTATTGCATGTATGTGTAAGGATTGAATGCACCCAAAAAATAATTTTTTTGCGAAGTGTTGGGTTTTCTCAAGAAACTATCGCTCTAACATAGGTTTTTGTGAATCCTTCCAAAAAATAAATAATGGAAAAAGCATTATCCTTTGTTCAAGACACTGGAGTCTCATTCCAAATTCTAGGCTACACCAACATCTTCGGAGAAGTGTCATACGCTAACACCCCAGCACTAGAGAACTAGAGCTTTATGCATAATAGAATCATATAACCAAACAACCCTATCAAGGAAGAGGCGATCAAAGATTTCAGAGATAAAATCTATGATTCAAAGTTGTGTGTAAACCCTAAGAGCCTTAGGGAGGGAGAAATTTGAATAATGTTCTCCCATGGGTCAATGGATGGCTTAACAACTCGTCTCTGGCATTGTGGTTTGCCACAATTGATACTACCCTATATGCATCCATTCCCATAGTTGGTTAATGCATGCGCAGAAAAACTAGGCAAAGAAACTGGGGTTATTACTATAAAAAGATAAGGGTTATCATCAATGTAGCAGCCATCCGAGATATGTTGTGCATCCCTAAAAATTGAGGTGTAGAGATATTCCAAAGTAGAAGAATGAAAGATTTCTAAAGAACCAGGGAGAAAAGGTTGAAATTCTATAGAGAAGAAATGACTAAAGGGTCAAATAATAAGCAGTTGGTTTTCCCATTGGCACACAGAGAGTTCAAGTCAGATGTGCAGGTCGTCTTCTCAATGTTGGATTTCATTTACCATGATAGTGATGATGAGGTGTACGAGTACTAGATGGGTTTATCTTTCATGCTCAAATTTTTTTAAAAAGCTAGAAGTATTTTGATTTTTTCAATGCAATCACCGATGGGATGATGGAGCAATTAATAGATTATAGCACCACCTTTGAGTTCAGGTATTCCTCTTTTTTGGTACACTTAATTTTACACCAGAGCCTTGAAATTTTTAGCGGATATTTGTCACTCAGTAGGTTTGATGTGGCAGGGTTATACAAGTCAGTTTCTGCCTAGACTTGAACATGCTTTCCAAAATATGGGATTACTATTCGTTTGTTGATTATTTCATGAAACTAGTACTCTTAGATCTATCTCTACGCCCTCTAGGAAGGTTCTCCCTTGAAGGTTTGGAATGGATGAAAAACTACTAGACCCTGATAGATTATTTCTTTGAAACATATTTTTCTTTTATCAAACTTCATGGTTTCATTGGGGAACCTTTTAGGCTTCCTAAATTTATAATAGACAGAACCCTCACTTTGGAGGCATGTCATCAAGCATCCATTGCCAACAAAGATTATGGTAATGGGAGACATAATAAATCATTTTATGCAATTCCTCTTACCAATTGCAAAATTCAAATAATGCTTGTGAAGCAAGAGGAACAGGATGTGTTGACTAGCAAGTTGGCCTACCTAGGCCTGGTTCTTATTTGTGATAGCTAGAAGTACAACCCTGATAAATGTCTCTCGACTATCAAACATGATATTCAGGAGTATTTTGAGTCAATAAAGAACCCAATAGAGGAGAGGGCATAGGTCTACATTGGCCTAGCCTTTACACCATTCAGTCGGCTACCCTGGATTGAATTTTATCCCAGAGTAGCGGAGTTCCAACAAAGCACTCAGATGGGCCAATCCCTCAAAATGTTGCTCAAGAAATTGGGATGGTCAGAAATAAAGAAGATATATTTCTAGAGGAATGAGAAATAAATCAAGAACCTCAATGCCCTATATGGAAAATATTCAAATGATGAAAGGTTCAATGAAATCTACAACACTAAAGTTGGTTCCAACAATAGCAATCTTGAATCAGATCGAGAGATAGAACTAGAGAAAGCACCAATTTCCACCCCCCCACCTCAAGAGCCCAATGCAGGAAAAAGGAAAGGAAAGGGGTCAAAACATAAAGGATCATAGATCGCATATTCCACCATAACCCTGTCAAAAGGAAAGAGGACCCAACGATCTCCAAAGAGATCTATTGTAGCTCCAGGGGCCCAAGTTTCATAGGGATCAATTGCTAGAGAGTTAGAATCAACTAGTGTATCCCTTGCAAAGAGGAGATGATTCCAAGACTTAGGTGGACCAAGCATATCAAATAGATGAGAAGAAGAGGTGGAATTAACTCTGCCATGAGTTTTGGCTTCGACGATCTAGGTAAGTATTGTGCCTGCCATTCTTCCTTCTACTACATCTTTGGTTGCTAATACCCCCTCACCTGCTAAAAGAAATCCTTCATCCATGGGTTCTAATGTTCTCATCCTTAATACACCCCTGACACCCCTGACCATATTTGACAATGAGCCCCATGAAGAAACCCCACTCGTTGAACATGCATCTTTTGCTTTGACCGCAATTGATTCTTTAATTTCCTTATTAAAGGCACCCATTGCAAACAATGATGCACCCATGTTGCAAGTTTCATCATCCCTGTCCACTTCCTAGGAAATATCTTTTTTTTTGTCTACTTCCCCTTTTACTCCAATGGGTATTCCCCCTTCTCAGTCTATGCATGGCATCCCACCCTTTTCAATGATAACACTCCCTTTTTCCTCTTTGCAACCTCAAACAGTTGAGGCCTCTCCTTTTGTCACCCTCTTTAGTCTCCTCATTGGTATTATGATTTCCACATAGAATATTGATTCTCCATAGAGTTTTCAGACTCATATTGAAGCAAAAAGGCAGGCTCGATAAGCAAGAAAGAAAAAATTGTAGGAAAATGCTACGATAAATCCAACTACTTAGAAGTTGGCAACCAGTTTTGATGAAGAGTGAAATGCTCTACTAATCATAGCTATGAGGCCATGGGCATCCAAGGCAAAAGGAGAAATGCAATTCAAGGATTATGATGTCCAAGATGTGGGTCTAAACTTAAGTGAGACTCTCCCACGTGATAAAGTAGTCCTAGCTAAAGCAACATAGAAGGTGGTCTACACCGACTATGAAAAGCTAGAAACAAAGTTAAAGAAACACAAGGCAGCGTTGGCAAACACAAAATCCACAATAGATAGACTACAGGAAAGAATCAAAGGCAAGGATTTGGAGATGGCCCGTTTGAAGCAGTTACAGGGTCAGCAAGGTGAGGCAACTAAGTTGCTTGAAGGGGCTTAGAGTGAAAGAGAGAAGCTTCATGCAGAGGTAGAAAGATTGAAATGCAAAATCATGGTCAAATGTGAAACATCTGCAAAGCATCGACAAAGGCAAAAGAGCTAGAAGATGAAGCAGCTAGAAAGAATAGTATATGCGATGGAATACAAAGGGAGCTATAGAAGATGGATGAGAAGAAGCTGGATATGTAGAAAGAATTAACTAGCACTCGATCTCAGGCCTTTGATGAGCTGTAGAGGGCCCAGGAAAAAATAGAGAAGGAAAAATGAGAAAAGAAAGACATTGAGTCTGCTCTACAAGTTTGTAATGAGGAGATGGAAAAGTTACGCTCCCAACTTACAAACACTCTCCAAGAGAAGAATCAATTAGAGGAAGACATAAGATCAAATGAATCCCAATTCCAATAGGAATTGGCTACAGCACAAGGATCCAGGCTCCTCCCAGTACTTAAAAATTTAATATCTGCTCATTGGGAAAGAATCATTATTGTGGTCAAAACCCTGAAACCAGTTTTGTAGTTTCTAATAGATTCTCATGAATTAAAAGCAAAGGTCAACCCTACGGTTAGCTAAATTCTAAACATGATCTCTCCCTATGTTGAGGAATTAGTTGATGCAGAGGAAAGGAAGAAATAACAATACTTAAAACAATTCTCATTCAATCCTTTAGCAAAATCACTTCAATTTTTTTGAATTTCTTCATGGCTACAAAGCCCAACTCTTCAAAACATGACTCTAAACCTGTATCAAACTCAAAACAGACCCTCATACATCTTCAAAATCATCATTTTGACAGAAATAAACCAATTACATAGCCTTATTCCTCTGTTTCATCAAATTTACAAATTACTTGCACCAAAAACCCAAATTTCGCTTGAAGGGAATCAAACCACTAAATCGGGTGTAACTTTCAAACCAGATTGAATCTCAAAAAAATAAATACATTTTTGAGCACCCATTTAGGCCATTAAAAACATATTTCATTTTTAGGTACACTTGTTTTGGAACACAGGCTTGCTGTCCGGACTTCTTTGTTACAAATTAGATTGAAATAACCAGATATGCATGCAAACAGTCACTTATAACTTTCACATATCAAAAAATTAATCCAATCGCTCCAGTGAGACTTTAGAGAGTATCATTACAGAAACATTTACCAATTTTTAGAAAAAGCCAACGGTTAAATTTTGAGAAACACGAATTTGACTGAAAACTTTTACCCTAGATCAGGATTTAGACAGTTTTGAGAAAAATGATTGTATCTTCCACAAATCTTAACTAAAATGCATGAAATCAATTTGAAAAGGAAGGTGATTGATTTATCTTCAACTTACAACCAGTTTTGAGCCATTAAAATTCCGTACAAATCCGTACACAAGCCTGAAACAGTCAAATTTTTGGAAAATATGCATAAAAATAGAGTTTTTTCATTATTTTCTTCAAGGTATCAATCACCAACGACCACAAAAGGAGTTCAAAATCCTTTTTAAAGGAATTTACACCATGGAAAATTAGTTTCCAACTGTTTTCAACTTCCTATTATTGATTAGTCTCTAATGACCTCTTAACAACTAATTGTTGCTTAATGCAACTTTTTACATTTTTTGCAATTTTGAACTTTTGTGTTGACAACTTTTGGATACATTGACATATTTTAACATTTTCTTAAATGACCTCCTAAAATAAATGATAAATGACTCAAATAACCTTAATACAAGGTAAGAACACAAAAATTGAATCAAATTCCTAAATTTCCACAAGGAGGCATAATTGTGTCAAGGTGCTCTTGCACCATTAAGATCCCCAATCTTGAAACTATAAAAAGCAACGAGGTAGTTTTAAAGGATGTCGGGATTCCCAACTAAACAGTGGCTACAAGAAAGGAAAATGAATTCATCATTTTCAACCAAGTCATAATCAAAAGAAAAACATGTCAGATGGCGTTGAATAAAAAGGTCAAGGAGATAAAAGAGGAGTTTAAATTTCTGCTCCAATCAGGATTACCCACCCTATTCTCATTAGACAGAAGAGTGTTGATGGAGGAACAAATTGCAGAAGCAATCAAGCTCAAGATTTGGAACTCCACAACGCTTCAGAGTTTAAGTTCATCACCCATAGTAGAGGAGATCAAGAAGGAAATCCTTCCCCTTTCCCAATTATACTATCATATATCAAAGTTGTTTCATCAAGGTGGGGAGGAGTTTCTTTCAAAGAAATACTTGATCTTGATTAGGCCTACAAGACATTGAGCACCCTCATCCCGCCCACTGATGAAAAGTGGGAAACCCAGCATGCCACCTTCCTCAAACTCCAAGGACCATCTAAGAGCTAGGTTCATTCCTTCGCAAGTGAAGGCCTCCTGTGTGGAGCAAATTTTGTCTTAAAACATTTTGGTTTTCATCTTTTACTCCCTTTCTACTTTACATTGGCATCGCGCCCTTGAAGAAAAAAGATTACTCTCGCATAAAGGCGCGCAATGTGCCACGTGGTGGCTACGTAGAGTTTCTTTATATTACTTTTCTGTTGGGCCCAAATTGGGACGCATGTTTTCTCTGTGGGGATTTCTATGAAGCTGTTCTCACAAATTCTAAAATTGCCCACTAGCTTGCCACATCAATAATTTCGTTGGGCAGGTTTTGTCATCTACAGATGTATGTTTCTTTTGGGTGGAGTTTTTTTAACAGCTGGGAGAAGTCTGTGCTTTCGAGAGTGGACTTTTGGGATAGCTTCATCACTCGTCATGGCTGAGCAAATTGTGCTTATACTATCTTGATCTAGGATTTGATCTTCTTATGACAATATATCTTCGCAAGACTTCTATAATATTTGGAACCATAAATGAGGTAGTTGAGACTTTATGAGCGAAGATTGTTGTGATCTAATCAAATTCTAAGATCAAATTGTGGTCTATCAAATTCATACATTTGGCAGTGTTTTCTTCTCGGTCGGTTGTGGCGGTGTCCTCTTTTCCTAGCTATAAATAGAGATTGGCAACAATGAGTAAAGAGTTCTTGGAGCTTCTTCAAAAAAACTTTTCGAAGGAAGATAGATATTATTTTAGGGAGTTATATTTTTCAGAAATAGGAATATTTCATAGAGCATTATTTATGCTCTTTGGAAAGTTGTATTTGTTTAAACTATCATCGGATTGGCATCTGACCTCTGTTTTCAGTTAATATATCATAATATTTGATCTATTAAGAAGAAATCTTTGGGATTGTGCATATTATGGCCTTTATCAAGTTTCTTTTTAATATATCAATTATGTTAAGAACATTGTGTTAAAGCCTTACGTTGATATTCTGGATAATTACTTTACATGTTGTTAGCTTTTATGTTTTATGCTATTGTTTAGAAATTGGACCATGTCCATTATACTCTTCCACTTTCTATAAAAGATACGTCATTTTTTAATATTATGTTGTAAAAGAGGAATGAATTTGTGAATATCTGAGTATTCCTGTTAATCTTTAGGGTTTCTTATTTCTATTGGACCTTAATGGATGCTTCCCACGAGGATATTTGAAAGACTGCACTATGCTTTCTCTAGCCTTTGATGTTTGTTCTCTTCCCAACAATGAAGGGTATGTGGCATTTTGTGTCCTTCTCATCAATTGTAAGAGGTAGTTAAAGTTTAACATGCTGTAAAAGCTTTGGCGCATCACCATCTTTATGTTTTTTTCTTTCATTTCTCTCTATTACCTTTCCCCAAACACAAAGAAGAACTGACTTCTTTAAAAATCTTAGAGTTCATTCAATGAGGCGCAAATTGGTCCCCCACTCTTTGAATTTCCCATAAGGTTGTTCAAAGAGGCGTAAGCTTTTATGATCAACACATTACTAGATTCTTTGAGATGTTTATGGCAATGGTGTTATCACAAAGAATAGAGATAGCTTCATTAAACTCAATCTTCATTTCCTTCAAGTTTTTCTCCATCCAAAATACTTGATGTAGCATGATGTTGCAGCAATATATTTTTCTTTTCTTGTAGATAAAGAAACTGAGTCCTATTTCTTGCTCAACCAAGACACCAAATTATCACCAAGAAATAATTCTCCTCCACTTGTTCTCTTTCGGTCATCAATGCATCCTACCCAATCTACATATGTGTATGTAGTTAAAGTGAAATTTTCACTCTTTCAATACCATAGTCCAAAATCTTCAATTTTCTTCAAATACCTAAATATCCTCTTCACTACTTTAACATGAGTTTCTTTAGGTGCTTTCTGAAATCTGGTAACCATTCTAACTTCTTGAATTATATTCAATCTATATTTTTTCACATACAATAAACTACCAATCATAGATCTATACAAAGTTTGTTCTATCGGAGTAGATTCATCATCTTTACTTAACTTGCATCCTATAACCATAAGTGTTCCAACTGGTTTGCAATCTTCCATCCTGAATTTACTTAACATATCCTTTATGTACTTGTGCTGAGAAATGAAAATTCCTTTATCTGATTGTGCAATCTACAACCCAAGAAAGAAAGATAATTCTCCTAGCATAAACATTTCAAACTCATTATGTATTACCTTTTGAAACTCCTTACACATTTCATCAATGCTACCACTAAAAATAATATCATCTACATATACCATAACTATTAGCAATCGATCTCCTTTTGTTTTATCCACTTCCTCTCTAGAACCATTACTGTTGCAAATATCCATCCAACCTTGAATGCGAAGCTCTAGGAGCTTTTTTTAGTCCATACAAAGCCTTCTTCTATCTGCAAACATAATCTAGATTATCAGAAAATTGAAACCCTTATGGTTGTTCAATGTAAACTTCCTCTTCTAGTTGTCCATTCAAGAATGTTGACTTCACATCCATCTAATATACATTGAAGTTCTTGAATGTTGAAAGAGCTAAAAACATCCTAATTTCCTCCAATCTCGCTACCAAAGAAAATGTCTCTTCAAAATATATACCTTCAACCTGAGTATACCCTTTACACACAAGTCTAGCCTTGTTTCGGATCACTTCACCATATTTATTTAGATTTTTTCTAAAAACCCACTTCATTCCAATCACATTCTTACCTTTGGGTTTTGGGACAAGTTCCCAAGTTTCATTCTTCATGATCTAATTAATTTATTCCTCCACAGCTTTTATCCAACCTTTCTCTTTGTTTTCTTCTTTATATGACATGGGCTTTATCTTTGATAGTAATGCAAAGTGTACTTTCTCACTTGCTCTCTCAAGTCTCTTCTAGGTCTAAACCCCACTGTCTTTGTCTCTTATAATCTAGTCTTCAGAATGGTGCTTTTGAACATATTTTGTTGGAGTTTAATTTATAGCAACCTCTTCTAATTCTTCAATACTATTATGAATTGGTTCTTCATCATCTTCCACTTTCAAAATACCAGTAGACTAAATAGTTTCATCAACTCTCACACTTTCACTTTCGACAATCCTCTTCAATATTTTTATGTAACATCTATATGCTTTAATTCTAAAACAATAAGCAATAAAATACCTTCATCAAATCTTGAATCAAACTTACCCAAATTTTCTTCAACTCTTTTGATGTAGAACTTTCTTCCAAATATTTTGAGGTGTGTGACTGATACTGATTTTCCTCTCCATAACTCATATGGTACCCTATCAATCTTGTGTCCCATCTGAACTCTATTTAGAATGTATATAATAATCTGTGTGGCTCCTCTCTAGTACATATCTAATAGATTTTCTTGACATAACATCCATCTCTTGTACAGTTTGGTTCCTTCTTTCTACAAATCCATTTTACTCTAGAGTTCTAGGAGCAAAAAATTAACTCTGGATCCATGCTCTTCACATAATTCATAATACTTATTAGAATTGAATTATCTACCCATGTTTGATCTTAGAACCTTGATTTTCCTTCCTATTTCACTTTGTACTAAGTTCTTGAATGCCTTAAACTTCTCAAATTCTTCTAACTTTTCTTTTATAAATGTGATCCAAGTTATCCTAGTTTAATCATCAATGAGTGTCATGAAATACCTGTCACCTTGTATAATTTTAGTCGTCATGGGTCTGCACAAATTTGTATGAACCAAATCTAATGGTTTTGATGTGGAATACTCCTTATTAGGATATTTGCTTCTTGTCTGCTTCCACTCATGACATGGCTTGTAGCTAGTTGATTGAGACTTCTTAATCATTGGCATATCCCAAACCAATCCTCTTGATCTAATCTTTATAATATCATAAAACTCATATGTTTTAACCTTCTATGCCAAAGCCATCTTTCTTCTCTTT
>VDFB02096674.1:0-18290 GCA_007258455.2 Sequoia sempervirens
GTAAAGAGAGTTTTTAGATATTTGAAGGGCACTTCAGAGTTTGCTTTGTGTTACCATGGGAACTTGGTTGAATCATATAGGAATCTCAGTATTCGAGGCTATGTGGATTCTGATTGGGCAGGGGACATTGACAGCAGGAGGTCCACCAGTGGTTATACTTTCATGTTGAATGGTGGTACAGTGAGTTGGATGAGTAAGCGGAAGGCTGTAGTCGCTTTGTCCACTATAGAGGCTGAATACATGGAAACTACACATGCTTTTAAATAAGTAGTTTGGTTAAAACATTTGTGTTCTAACATTGGTTTTGATGTAGGGAAAATAACTATTTTTTGTGACAGTCAGAGTGCAATTTGTCTGGAAAAGAATCCTACTTTCCATGCTAGGATGAAACATATAGATGTACAATACCACTTTGTACGAGATATGGTGGAGGATGGAAAGGTCAGTTTGGAAAAATTTGATACTCTGGAGAATGTTGCAGATGCATAGATGAAGCCAGTGAGCACATACAAGTTTAGGTGGTGTGCCAGTTCAATGGGCCTTAGTGCCCATGATTTTTAGTAGTTTTGTTGTGCTCTAGAGGTTCTTGTGTGATCTTCATCAAGTGGGAGATAGTTGGAAACATATGGCTCAATCTCACAAGCTGAAACCTCTAAGAGAGGCAAGTCAGTGTGACATGCTTTGAGTCTGGCCGACTAGCAACTTTGGATCTTGTGGTTTGTACAGGTCACCAAGACAATGTTTAAGTCATGCCAAAGAAGCTTATGACTATGACTTGTGACTGTCATTGTAACCCTATGCCGAGTGGATATCTCTGGACGACAAGCCATTCATATCATATATCGAGGAGACCCTTGGCTAAAAGGCTTACTTTGGTGTGAGGTCCCAACGATAGCTATTGTCTCGCTGACAACGTTTTTTGTTGAAGTCTTCAGGGAGAGTCTTGGGTGTTTGGTAAGAAGTCTTACTGATAGGAATGTCTTGCTGATAGCTTTTTCTTGGTGTCTTCAGGGTAACATGGAGGTTTCGCTATGATCTCCTAGCGATAGTTGGCTTGTTTCACCAATAGTATATACTTGGAGTAACATGCGATGGCTCAGTAAGAAGTCTTACCGATGTGTGATGTCTTTCCAAATGGTTTTGCATTGAAGTCATTGGGATAACTAAACGGGTCTCAATGTGAAGTCTCAGCGAAAAATGATAGTCTTGCCGACTGCTGATTACTTTAGAGAAAGTCTTAGAGCTCAGTGTGATGTCTTGGCAAAAGACGTTTGTCTTGCCAATGTGAACACCCATGTCTATGTGACTTCGAAGCTTTGATATGATGTTTCACCGATAGCGATATGTCTTGGTGATAGATGAGCACTTCAGAGTAACTTTGTACCTCGGTATGATCTCTTGGCGAAAGACGATAGTCTTGCTAATGTAAATTATACTGTCTATGTGACTTTGGAGCTTCGGTATGATGTCTCATCGAAAGCGATAAGTATTGCTGACTATTGAACATCTTGGTATAACATAAAGGCTCGCTATGAGGTCTTGGCAACATGGTGAAGTCTTAGTGATAGCTCTATGGACTCGATGTAACATCTTGGCGATAAGGTTGAATCTTGGCGACACCAATGGTGAAGCCTTTGGGCATTGGGGAGACACTTTTTGTGTCTCACTGACATGCAAACATAGGTTGATCACTTTGACCAAGAGAAGACCATCCTATGTGGTGAATCAATGGCCAATTAGATGAGCCGAATGGGAACCATTGGAAGATAGTTCATTGTGGTAGTTCTGAGAGGAAGCTCGACATACAGGAACAACATGAATATAGTCTGAAGTAGGAAATGATGTTTGCTTCGATGGATCAACAGATTGGTGTGTGGTTGTATGATCAGTGGATGAATTCTATTATGTGAAGAATGTAACGCGAAGGTTTTGTAACAAGGTTGTTCATGGTGAATGCTGCTATAAACTGACATCAGAAAGATAAGTCAGATATTTGTATGTAATATTTATTACTATAATACAAAGTGACTTCTCTTGGTGTGGTGGGTTTTTCTCCCATTAGGGTTTTCCCACGTAAATCTGGTGTTCATATATGTCTTTCAAATACTCTATTTTTGTTATCTCTTTCATGTGCATCTTAATTGGACTTTAATTGTAAAATTTAAAATGTATCTCTACATTCTTCCTTGAGGTTTTGACGTTAGGAGAGTTGCTTCCGCATCTAGCTTTTGTTACAAATACTTTATCCTCATCTTGGAGCTGCATGAAAGAGCTTCTACCTAGCATCATAAGTTGTGCCATAGAGTTAACTTCCTCGGCCTCTTCACCAACTTGTGGCCATATGGGATTATCCTCATCATGAAATGATTGAGCAGGCAGATAAAGAACAAAATTTTTACTGCTCCTCCCATCTGAAATGGTCATGTCACCTAACCAATATCCAATGTATGCATCTGTAGTTGCCAACCAAGGCCTTCCAAGAATAATGGGATAGTAGTGTATCTGAAAGAATCATAAAGTTTGTTGGGTACTCCGAGTCTAGAACTACCACAAGATCCTCACTACACCATCAAGCTTAGTAGAGCTATCAACAAGCTGTAGGATAGTAGGAGTAGATCTCATGCTTTGATATTTAGTTCTGCAGGATGTCTTTGGTCATTACATTTATTTTTCCCCTAAATCAATCAGAGCATTCTTTACTTGGACCCGTTTATAATAAATGCTACCATAGGACTGCCTGGGTCATTATACTTGGGGATAGTCACTTTTCCTAGTATGATGTCAGCTAGCTGTCCCACCACATGAACTGTAGTTGGGTCCTTCTTTTTCCTACCTGGCTTCTTGAGACATGCTTCCTTGATTGCCTTGCCATAGATTGGAACATCCTTTATGGCCTGAAATAGAGGTATCTGGACACATATATGCTTTAGCTAATCCAAGATATCAAAATTTGTATCCTCCTCTTCTCCTTTCTTCTTGGAAACTTCCAATCTTTGGGAAAATGGCAGTTCTTGTTTAGTCTACTTGACTTGGGTTGGTTCAGGAATTTTAGGTACACTGGGCTGAATGGGATCATTCAGAGGTTCCTCTTCCTCTTCCATAGGAAGCTTAGTGATAATGGGCTTGGAAGGGGCTGGTAGAGTAGTACCTAAATGCAAGTGGATATCACTTACACTCACAACATATGTAGGGAATTGATTTGAATCAACAGAGTATGCAGGCTGTTGCTGTGGTTTGTTATTTGGATTGGGTGTGGGTTGAGCTGGTAGTTGAGTAGGTTTAGGTGCATTTGAGCTTGGATTAGAAGATGGAGGCATTATAGCAGCCTGCTGGGGCTAAGAAGGTGGCTGCATGTAACTAGTTGTCTGGGTAGGCCATTGCTATCCTCCTCTCCATTGATTTGTTTGCTACCAATATTTAGGAAGTAGTTGCCAATGCCCTTGAAATTGCTGCCAATTCCCTTGAGGTTGCTGCCATTGGGGTGGACAACTCTAATGACTGGGCCAAGCATTTGGAGGATTACTCCAAGGCTGTGGTGGATATCTTCCATAATTGGATGGATATGGGGGCTACCATTTTTTGCCAGATGAATAGGATTTTAAATATGGCTCAATATAGGATAGCGGATCTGGTGGCATACCTTGTCTTGGATCCCAAGGCTTCCTTTGTGCAACATAGTAGACTTGGTCTTCTTCAATCTAGATTGGCTTGAACTTAGGCGGGACCTGCTTTCTTTCAAGATTAGCTACCTTCTTATATCTATATTCCTTATTCTTTTGTCTACAGTGCGGGCAATACTCTGTCAATATTGCCTCTACCTCCTCTTGCTACTTCTTGGCTTGAAGTGTATCTAGTTGAGTAGATAGATTATTTATAATATATTTCTTGAAGTCTGCTAACAAATGGGTAATGTCCATTCTTGAAACTCCACTGGTAGTTGACTTACCCATGGAAGATTGGTAAGCTCTCCCTTTCTTTGAAGCTGCCCTAGAGTAGTTCTGGCATATTTTCTTGATATCTTCCCAAGGAACTTGGGAGATATCTCCTCCTCCCATGAGGTCCAAGGCATTAGTGCAACTATCATTGATTCCTCTTAGGAAAAACAACTTTTGTGAGTCTTCATTAAGTGTATGGTGTGGAGATTTTTGTAGGAAAAACAAAAACCTTACAATGTAATCTTCTAGGCTCTCATCTTCCTTTTGCTGCATCCTGAAAATGTCACCTCCTCTCATGTCACTGCCCCTGCAATATTCCTTGTATTTCTCAAGGAATTTTGTCTTCATGTCTTCCCAAATTTCCATAGTATCTCTTCCTAGGCTCATGAACCATCTTAATGCAACCTCTTTCAAAGTGGTAAGAAATAGCTTAAGCCTATGGGAATCAGTAGTATAATCATGACTCCTGCAGAGTATTTCCAACTCAGATAAAAAGGTATTAGGATCTTCTGTGACAAGTCCATACAACTTTGGGAGTGCTGAGGTAGGAATGTTATTGATATTGTCAAATTCATTTTAATGGGAAATGGGTAAAGGAAAAACTAGTTGGTTAGGCCAGTTCCTATTTACATGACCCATGCCTGCTTGATGTGGTTCCAAAGCAAAGGGGTTCTCAAGCTGATTTTGATCTTCAGAGGAGACTTTAGAATAATCAAATTAGGATATACATCAGCAAAGGGGTGTGGATCTTCTTCTTTTTCTTCTGGTAGATTCTAATATTCAACTAGTTGGAATGGATTAGGATTGTTAGGAAGGAATCTCCCATAAGCATCCTTTCTCCTTCCTCTATGCATGCAGTACCACTCACTATCAGTCAGCTCACACAAAGAATTGGTAAAGAATAAGGGGGGTCATTACTTCCTAAATGAGGATATACTAAGAACAATTTATAGAAACACTACAACAAGAAAAACTATCAATAACTCCAAAAGACTCCCTAGCTTGACATCATCCCCTACAACGATGCCAAAAATGTTGGCCTCCTACAATGATTTTAATAACTAAGCCTTTACAACCATGATTCAGAGATTGGACATCTAACCTGAATAGCTATTTCAATCATCATGAAGGTGCATTTAAATTGTCAACCTAGGGACATGAATTTGAAATGGGTTAGCACAATATGTGCACTAGGAACTCAAAGTAGCCATTTCATTCTACAACTAAGGAACACACAATACTAAAAGTAAATTGCTTGAAAAGGAATGAGACAAATGATGATCATCAATCAACAACTATGCTAAGCTAAAATGCATAATAGGAATAAAAATATGAGCAACAAATAGGAAACTACTCTATCTGCTTTGGCTATAGGAGCAGTCAAAAAATGGAATTCTAGTGGCTGCAGGAACAGTCACAAAATGGAATTCTAGTGGCTGCAGGAACAATCGGTGCTAGAATTCTAACTAAGTACTAATCAAAAAGTAATAATAAACTAATGCTAAACTAAGAAGACAAATTACTCACCAAGTGGGCCCCCTTGGATAAGTATCCTCTAAAACTAATGAGAACTCAGATGCTCAAACTCACCTTTATTTTATTCATTGTGAATCACGAGTACAAAAGAGTAATGTATCTATATTACTAAAAATTGGAGAGTGCAAGTACAATATCAATTCATGCAACCTCTTGAGGAAGGAGCATCAATTCATTATTTATACTAACAACTAAACAAGGCAGTGAACTTCACGACTGGTAGGATGCCATTTAGGGAAAATATAGAAAATGGAGCGATGGACGTTACATGTGCATGGAATCTGGTCAGACATGCAGGCCCAAACACAGATTCAGCACAACAGTAATGCCCGTGCATGCTTGATCATTAAAGTCCACTACAAGGCGGTTATGTTCAGTTGCATGAAAAATCTTCTACCGTTGGCCTCCTTTGACTTGGAGCGATTCATTCGCTAGACATTATGGTGCATGCCCAGCTGGTGGTGTCTTCCTCAACTTAGCATATTGAATCTGCATGGTAATGTTAGTACACATAATAACTGCACATCTATAACCACCTTAAGGAACATTCATTAACCACATGCAAAATCAATATAGATTATCCACATAAAATGCCAAATGCCATTAAAGCTTGCAGAGATAGGATTAAGTCCAATGCCAATGGTTTAAGGGAAACATTATGAAAATAACACTATTTAACATTGAATTCCATGACATCTACCAACAAATAAACTATAGATTCTACCCAAAATTGGACCAAAAACTAGGCTCATCAAAGAACATAGAGCAAAGCAAGACAAAACCAAAAGAGAGCCCATAAAAGATAGGAAAACCAAACAGACTAGAGAAAAACCTATTCACAAGACTAGATACTATATACATAAATATACACAAAATTACAATGTACATGGAATATAACATACCTCATGAGAAGTATGACTTTAGGAATTGTCCATTCCAAAAGTTCACTAGATAGATTTTGCAAGAAATAAGAATCCTCTCCATGTGTATTACTGATTATGTATGGACCCAATCACAAATCATCAAACTTTCCATGCTTTCCTTTATCATGTGCTTTGGCATTCCACATCAGTACCATGCTTCCAATTTCAAACTTTTTGAGAGAAGACCTTTTCTCATAAAGATTCTTGAATTGTAGTTTCATTTTTATGTTCTTATGTTGTGCATGCATTCTCACTTTGTCCAACTCTATCAAGCATTGATCCTTTGCTGCATGTCATTAGAGACATCCTCATCATATTCCTAGATGAGTTTATACACTTGTAGCACAATATTTACTAGAATTCTAGCTTCTAGGCCATAAAACAGGTTGAATGGTGATTGTCTTGTAGCATTTTTAATAGTCACTATATTGGCCCAAAGAGATTTATTTTGTTTTGCTTCCCCAGATCTTTTGTTGTTTTTTTATCATCCTTTTAATAATCTTCATTAAAATTTTGTTACTGGACTTGACTTGTCCATTGCCTTGTGCGTGATATGGGGATGAATATGAGATTGAAATCCCATACTTGTAGAAATCTATGAATTATTCTGACTTGAAACACATGGTATTATCAGATATAATATTTTTAGGTACAATAAATATTTTCAAAACATTGCTCATTAGAAAATCCACCACCACTTTAGTAGTAGCCTTCTTGGTTGGTATTGTTTCTACCCATTTTTTGAAATAGTGGCTACTAGAATCCATGAGTCTCCTCCACTAGATTTCTCTGCAGTTTCTCAAATTAATCAATCCCCCACTATTGATAATGGGTTTGTACTATTATTGGTCAGAGTGGAAAGTTTCTTGAGAATTTCAACTTGCCTAAAAACCTTTGACATGCATCACATGCCCTCACCAACTTATGTTCATCTTTAAAAAGCATTAGCCACCAAAACCTTTCCCTTAATACTTTATGGGCAATAGTTTTGACCATATAATGGCATCCAAATTTGTTTCTAACATTAGCCTTGCCAACCCTTGTCCTCTCACCAATTGTGTGATTTGGATATCTATATTAAACACTTGTATCTTGTTTATCTATTTGCATCTTCTTCCAGTGACCTCTTGTTGTGTGAAGATGTATTTAACTACAACAATAGGAACATATGCAACAATTGTTGCACCAAGAAAATATGATTTGAAATTTTTAACTTCTCTCACCAAGTCATAAGCCTGATTTTCTATTATATTATTTTTTAGTTCAACAACTTGCAAGGATTTTCTAAAAAATGCAATTGGCTACTCATACACTTCTTCATTTTCTGTAACCACACATCAACAATAGTATGGAAAGATGCAAATTAAAATGCTAGAAGGGATTTGATAAATCAAGAGACTTAAGGACTGGCGCCTCCTTGATTGCTTGCTTTATACTTTTAAAAGCCCTAGTTGGCTCCTCATTCCATGCTATAGTCTCTCCTTTCTTTAGCATCCTTGAGATGGGCCTTGTAATCTTTGTAAAATTATTAACAAACCTCCTTAAGAAGATTACTTGCCCAACAAATGACTGAATTCTTGTCACACTCTTGGGTTGTGGTATTCTATCAATTGTATCCACTATCTTTGGATCTATCTTTACACCTTCCTTTGACACTATGTTCCCCAAAAGCTTCCCTTTAGTAACACCAAAGGCACATTTCTTAGGATTAAGTGAAATCCCATACTCAAACCCTTTGGAAAATATTTTTTCTATGTGCATGCAATGTTCCTATTCTTTCTTGGAATAAGCAGTGAGGTCATCCTGATACATCACCATAAATATTTTTATAAATTCACTAAAGGCTACATCCATAGCCCTTTGAAAGGTTGCACCTGCATTTGTTAGGACAAAAGGCATCCTGAAATAAACATATATTCCCTAAGGAGTTATGAATGTTGTCTTGTATTGCTCAAACTCCTTGAAATTGACCTAGTTTTAGCTTGAAAATCCATCCATTATTGACATTAATTCACAACCAATTACCTTTTGAAGCATTGCCTCCATACGATGCAATGGGTAGTTGTCTTTTAGTGATGATATATTGAGATTTGTAAAGTCAACACACAATCTAATATCACCATTTTTCTTTCTCACTGACACAATATTAGATACCCAAGTTGAATGTCTGATGGGTTTAATGATCCCACCATCTCTCAATTTCATTAATTCTTCTTGCATATTGGGTGCCAGTGTAGGATTGATAGGTCTTTGATTTTTTTTGAAGGGTTTGGAATTTACCTTCAATGGTATTTCATGTTGAAATAACTCTTCTCTATAAGCCTTGAGGTCATCGTATGACCATGCAAATACATTTCTATATTTTCTTAACAAATCAATGAGCATTTCTTTTATTTTGGGACTCATTTTCTTCCCAACATACACCTTTTTTGGTGCATTCTCAGTTCCCAAATTTACTTCTTCCAAGTCATCTTGATGGGTTGGAACTTTTTTTATGTTTCTCTTGTTAGGGCTATCAAACACTCTTTCTAATGTAACTAGGCATTTGGTAATCTTGTTAGTATTTAATTGGGAAACTTCATTCCCAAATACTGTGTCCTTCCCATCAATTACCTCTATAAAATCCCCAAAGTCTATTATGTTCTTCCCATCAATTGCCTCTATAAAATCGCCAAAGTATGTCTTATGTATCTCATATTCATCAAAAAATTGTAGGTACTTCAACATGTCTTCATTGTCATTAAACACTTGCCAATTTTGCACATTATCAGTAATTGATGGCTTGGTTAGCGTCTCAACTTTTGAAATTCCAACATATGTCATATCATTAGGACTCAATGCAATATTGGCTAATAGATTAGGCGTTGCATTTTTGTTCCTCTCAACCTAATCAATTCCAAATGCATCAAACATCTCAACTGAATCCCATACTGCATTCTTGAATTATTTCAGTCTTTTGGTTTTTGAATTTTTTTTCCACAAATTGGGATACAAATAATTCAAAATCTCCAAAGACTCTGATCTTTCTGATCTTATTCTTAATTTCCATATTTAATCCCAATAGTAAAGCCTCATACTCTACAACATTGTTTGTGCAAACAAACATCAATGAAAATGAGCACTTAAAGGTCTTACCATTAAGTGAAATAAAAAATAACCCTTGCCCTTGATCCTTCTTTAGAACAAGCACCATCAAAGTACATTGTCTATATTGCTTCCTTTTCTAGTAGTTTTCTTGTAGTGCATGTTTTTTTATCTTGTTCTTTATGTAACTCTTCAATTCAAAAATTGCCTATGTCAACATCCACAAAATGAATGTTTTCTTTAGGCTTTGTGATCTCAATCATTTACGGTGCCCTCAGGTCTCTAGGGAGTTTCACATACTTACCATCAATGGGGATGGTGGCATAGGAAATGTCACATTTATTGCTCCCTCCTATTGCAACAGTCCACTTTCTTGACAACAACATCCCATATGTAGGAGGGATGTCCACTACTGTGACACTCATGGTGAATTCATTTCCAAGATAGGTAGCTAGTCTAAAACATTCTTCCTTAATCATTCCAATAATTGGGACCGCCCTAGAGTCCATGGAATAGCACTTACCATATGCCATATTGATCTTCAATCACAATTATTTCATTATCTCAAGAGGAATAATAATTGATGATGCTCTAGACTCTATCATACAATTTTTTATAAGCCTACCATCAATTGCAAGAGTTTCATAAAATGGGCCCACTTGGTTTGTGCATGCAATAAGAGTGGCACCCAAGAATTCTTGAGGGATATCATCAATAATCCCCTTAACTCCTTTTGAATCCTTTCTATTTGTTTTAGGTAGAGTAGAAAACTTATTTTCTTCACAAGCTATACCTGCACCATTGATGAGGGCAACTACCTTTTGTTTATGTTTCTGAATTCTCATCATTTCAAGAAGAGGGAAAAATACCTTTACTTAAGACAACATTTGGAACATGTCAATTAGAGTGTAGTAGTTAAATCATATCTTGTCATACCTTTTTCAATAAATTTTTCCTTCTTATGCTTAGATTTTTGCTCATGTCTGACCTCACATCTTTCTTCTCTTGATCAACCTTTAGCTTGTGGTACTTGGCTTTTAGTAATGGAGATTTTTTTTTTCATCAATATCTATAGCTCCTATTTTATTTGCATTGGATAGACGGATTGAGGCTTGCAGAATGGTAGAAAGCCTCCTAGATCTTGCCACATGTCCCAATATGTGCACCATTTAACCTTCCTTTATGCTCTCAACACTTCAATTTATTGAAATCTTATGATTCTTCATAAGCCTTTAGATCATGGGCCCAACATAAGCATGCTATAAACCATTTGTAAAGACTAGGGCATATGGTGTCCTCCTGCAGCTCCATCGATAATTTTTAAAGAATAAAATATTCAATATGAGTTGGCAGAACTAAGAAAAAACAAATACTTGGCAGCATGGGGCCCACCCAATTGGTAACTAAATCCATTTTAAAGCACATGCATTTAAGTTATTACTTGAAAGGGGTCTAGGGTAGGTCGATGAAATAATTAGACATAAATTGAACCTTAGACCTTAGAGTTCAAACATTAGACCAAGGATAAAATATTTCATGGAACTCGTAGAGAGATTTTAATGACTTTTTAAAAGAATGGGTAACCGGATAGACTAGGAGCAAGTGGCCAATGAGTGAATGACTTTGAAGGCATAAGTTATCATTAGCATGAGCGGGTACAAATTATTTCAAGTCAATGAGTGATTATAAGAAAAAGGTTAGGGAATGCGACTATTAGGGTTTAGAAATGGTTTTATACCCTAGGGGAACCCTAAACATAAGGTTTTAGCAAACCCTAACAATCAAATGACTACCAAAATTCTCAAAATGTTTAGTTAAAATAATGGAACCATAAATTTTTTGACAAGTCCTATCACGTGTCACCAAAAATTAAGGAACAAATAGTATTATTGTCAAAAGTATTTTTAATTCTCTAAATTCTATAGGAATGACTAGTAAGGAAAAAGATAAGAGAGTTGCTTGTAGAGTAATCATAAGCTCATTAGTAAGCCATCATTTGGTAAGGCCCATTTATCGAGGAAAACTTGTGATGATTTAAACCTAAACCATAAAACGTTGTCTAGAGCTTGATAATCCTCTTCAAAATGATACACGAGCTTTTAGTGGGAGGCTTCCACATGCTGATAAGAAGCTAATAGATAACATAAAGGATGAAATTCAATAATTTTGGCACTCACAATCTAGAGTATCACCAAATGCAAAGGATGAATTAAATTTAAGAATTAGCAATCGAAACCATACATCACATCCTAAACATTTCTTGCAATGTAGCCAAAATATTTATATACAAACAATATTGTGAAGCACACCCATCTTTTCACATCTCATAAAGGGCTTTTGAATCTTGTAATACATGTTGTAAATACCATGTAGAATTTTCAATGAATCATAAACTATTATGTTATATTCATTCTGCTATGCATATTAATGAAATGTTATAGGAGTGTGGTGCAATGTAACTTTTGAAGTCATCTAGGGACTTGTTAGATTTATTTTTATGTATTAGAGGTGAAATAGAGTTTGAGGAGTGGAGGTGAAGGTTCTAGATGCGAGTTGGTTACAAGAGAGGTAAGTATTGATGATTTTAAGAATAATATTTTCTACAAGTATGCTAGGTATAGCCATAGGTCCCTATGGTTGGATCAACAATTTAGGATGTGTAAGGACTCTTTCCTAATTGGAACTATTATATCCATGGTTTATTTTTCTGAAAATTACATATTGCAACATAAAATGAGCTACAATCTCAATAATAAAATTATATTAAAATTGCTATTTTTATTCACATCACATATAAACATTCCCCTGATAGTAATAGGAATATAATCATGGAGTACCATTTTTACATGAGTGATGATAAATCTCATTTGTCTAAGTTTATGCAATATTGTTTTGATTTTTTTTTGAGTTCTTGTAGGAAAAAAATATTGCAATGGGTCGATATCTCATTTGGTTAGATAACTGCATGAGGCAATTCAAGAATGCTTGTATGTTTTATTGGTTGAGAATGATGCATGTATAGAGGGGTGTACCACATATTTGAAGTTGGTCACGGAGAAGGTGAGCATGATGGAGTAGGTGCATTTTTGAAGAGAGCTCTAGTTGAGAAACACATGAAAATTAGAGGTGGTATAACATTCAATGATGCACGTTCTATTCTTAATTGGTGTAGTTATGCATTTTCATGAGGAGGGACACTTGATTTGGAAGTGTGCAAGTTATTTTGGTTGGTTGATGAGGGAATAGTGGGAGAGAAATTGGAATGTTAGACAATCAAAGAAACTTCAAAGATGCATGCATTTTGAAGCTCAAATGTAGGTGCATGGACCATATGGACATGAGAGTTGGATTATTTTTGTTAGAATTATATTTAGTGTGGTTGGGATCAATATGAGTCAAGTGAGTGGGTAGATACATGTATTTCATATTATCTAACCCCTTTATATACAACATAATCCTCTTTAGAAGATGAAATGGAAAGTTCCCCTGACTATGATCATCTTTCAAATCTTGTACAACTAGGACATGTCTATGCAGTTGTTGCACCACAATAGAATGAAGAGGGATCAAACTATTCATTGGCACAATGTGTACAGGGAAAGGAGAATCTAACACAACCAATGAAAAATGATGATGGGTTCATGTATCCTACAGGTTCAATTGTTGTTGTTGGAACTTGGTTATGAACATATATGATTACAAAGAATGGCATACCTGTATTTGAAGACTACAAGAAAGAAAAAACCATTCTCATATATTCACACCTTGTTATAGAAATAAATGTTAAGTTATTTAGACATAATGCCAAACCAAGAACAAAAGAACTATGGATAGTTAGAGTGTTGATCATGAAGCAATACTAGATACTCTAAAGGTAAAAGATGACCCTTTAGGAACACTTGAGTTGCAGATTGTTTTTGGTATGGGATAGGTGTGATATTGTTCATCTTATTTAGATTCATGTTATTTTTATGGGTTGTATTAAAAGTACATTAAAAGTTTGCATAAAAATTAACTGATATGTAAAAATGTAGGTTTTTTGGAGAACAAAGGTATATTTTCAAGAAGTTCATATAAAAAAATCCAGGATAGTTCATGTGGATCAATATATTTTCAAGGTACATATTTGATTTGAGAGAATGTTCAGTTCAAACTTTGTTGTTCATGTTGCTTATAACAACAAATCCACCATTATTGACTTTCTAATAGGTCTTGAAGATTGATTTTTTGAAAATTCACTTGTTTATATGTGTAGATTTTTTGGAGAACAAAGGTATATTTTTAATTAATTTAGATCAATACATCCACGGTTGTGTTATGAGTAAAATGAGGTAATGATGGTAGTGATTCAATGGTCAATTAGAGTTTATGTGTCTTAACAAAAAAAAAGATAAAAAAAATTACAAGGCAATTAAAAGAGACTTTCCCTAGCATTTTTTGCTCTTACATCACTTTCTAGGCTACCCCAAATTAGTGCACTATGGAATCACGAGGGGAATTGGGAAAAGAAAGGAGGCCTATAGAATTTACTTTGCCACCTTGATGTGTTGGTAAACTTGGTTTCGCTCGACGATGCACGAAACAAAAAAATGCTTCTTTCCATTTTTGCACTACTTTCCATTGATAATGTTTGCAAGAATGCATTTGACAATGTAACACACAAACGGTGTTGAGTTGACCAAAACCAAGAGATTTTGGTTTGAAGGGATTCAATATCCACATGTAGGTCTAGATAAAGCATTTGTATGCGCCATGAGCTCCTAGAATGACTTCATCATAGTTTGACAATTTTTCGCTTTTATGGCTCTTTAGGGACTACCCTAGAAAGAGCACCCCAATGATCAGGTGACTTGGGAAATGAAAAGAGACCTTCCCTAATATTTACCTACCTACCTTGACATGTCCGTGTTACCCATTTGTCAAAAATACTATTTTTTAATAATTTTTATATTTTTTCTTTTAGGGCTCTTTAGAGACAACTACAGAAAGAGCACCCTAGAATGATCAGGTGACTTCGGTAAAAAAAGGAGACCTTCCCTAGTATTTACTTGCCTACTTCAATGTGTCCATGTTACCCATTTGTCAAAAATACTAAAAACTTAACAAATTTGCATTTTTTTTTCTTATGACACTTTCAAGACTACCCCAAATTAGTGCACTTTGATATCATGAGGGGAATTGGGCAAAAAAATGCTTCTTTCCATTTTTGCAAGAATGCATTTGACACTGGAACAAACAAACAATGTTGAGTTGACTGAAACTGAGAGAAGTTGGTTTGAAGGGATTTGATATCCACTTGTAGGTCTAGAAAAAGAAATCCTATGCACCATGAGCTCATAGAATGACTTCGTCAAAGTTTGAAATTTTTGCTTTTAGGAAACACAAAGAGACCTTCCATAGTATTTACTTTCCCACCTCAATATCTCCATGCTACCCATTTGTCAAAAATACTAATTTTTTTATAATTTTTGCATTTTTTGCTCTTAGGGCTCTTTAGAGACTACCCCATAAAGAGCACCCCAAAATGATTAGGTGACTTGGGAAAAAAAAAAGAGACCTTCCCTATAATTTCATGCCTACCTCGATATTTCCACACTGCCCATTTTTCAAAAATACTAAAAATTAAAAAAAAAATCATTTTTTTCTCTTACGACACTTTCAAGACTACCTCGTATTAGTGCAATCCAGAATCATGGGGGGGAATTTGGTAGAAAAAGGATACCTTTCACAACATTTACCTACCCACCTTGATGTGTGGTATAATTAATTTTTCTCCATGATGCAAAAAACAAAAATATGCTCCTTTCCATTTTTGCATTGCTCCATAATTTTTCCAAGATACATTCCTGCTGGAACACACAAAATTTGTTGAGTTATTGAAACATGAGGTTGGTTTGGAGGGATTCAATATCCACCTATAGGTCTAGACAAAGCCTTCATATGTGCCCAGGAATCTCCCAAAAGATATTTTGTCATAGTTTGACAATTTTTTGCTTTGGGGCTTGTTGTGGTTCTGTACTAGCAAATGGGGACCCTCTTTTCATGTCTTTTGGCCTTTGGTTTATTGGATTCATCATTTGAAGGTCTTAACATGTTGGTCTTATTAGATTTGATCTTGCCTCAAGGCTTGAGTTAGTTAAGAGTCAAGTTTAGGCAAAATCGAGGTTTTCACACAGATAGGGATTTTCGGCTCCGTGGACTTTTCAGACTCCATTCTTTGTCTGTTCATGTACATTTTCAATTGGTTTCTGCTTGATCCCTAGATTTTTCCTAGTTCTGGCAGATTTTCGATTTACGTACTAAAATCCAGACTAGTTATATTCAGTTTCTACATTTCGCAAAGTCTGTGTTCATCCAGTTTCAGCGTATCTTAACCCAGTTCTAATTGAGTCAGTTCGGGTTTCCATATTTATCCAATCTTGTAGCTCATTAATGCCTAGGGTACCATTGCTCAGACGCATATGTGGGTGGATTTAAAACCTTTTAGGCCACATTTTGACTTCATTGTTCACTTGTTTGCTGCTAAGGTGTCTGAGTGCATCCCTTGCTCAAGCTTTGATCATCGATTTCGAGCTGTTTGCGCGTGAATTGGTGGAGTGCAGATTAAGGTTTCCATTGCTAGGGCATTCTCATCTCGCAGTCACTTCTTCAAGCTCGAGTTTCATTCACGCTGATCCATGGTAGGTTATCATTGGCCCTTTTATTTGTTTGCATGATGATTGAACTGTTCTATGATGATTTGTGGTCATTTTGGGTCGGCCTATGTTTAGCCACGATTTTCCTCTTATCGAATTAGGGTTGGACCTTTCTCAAAACCTCATCACCCGTGCCTGGCATATTTGTATTTACTCATTTGATGTTAGATGGGTCAGTGTTAAGGGACGTTTGAGGTAGGGTTTTGTTTCTAGATGCATAGTTCATTATATTTGGCGAAGATTAGGGTTTGGGTGTTTTGCTCGAAATGGTTAAACTGTTATAATTTTATATCTTGCGCCGAGGTTTAACTGGTCCCTGCCTTGTGAGGATTCGGGGTACTATAGGGTGATCGTTATAGTTGGCATTTTAAACTTTGAGGTTTTCCCTGGTTTTCATGGTGGGAGGTTTTTTTATTGAAACTAGGGCATCATTGTTCTGCCATGAGAATTCATCATTTGAGGGCTTAGAAAACTTGAAACTATTTGCACCCTGAATTTTGTTAATTGGCGTCGATTTCAGGACCGTTAGAATCCCAGAAGAATAGATTGCATGATTGTTTGGTTAATGGTTCGCGTGTCACCGATCGTCGGGTTCCCATGTTGTCCGCGGAATTTCTGCACACCCAGATTTTCCCGGTTTTGGATAATTCCACGGAGTGGAGTAATTACCGGAACGTTTCGAACTGTCCGCGAAAATCTATTCCATCTGGATTTTTCCGGTTTCCCAGTCTGGCTTTATCTTTTTCGATTTTCCAACGATAGGATTGATGGAACAAATGCTGAATGCTTATTTCTTGTTGCCAATGAATGAATTTCATGATAATCTAATGATCTTTTGGTTGAATTAATGATTTATTTGACTAATGGTGTTTCGGCAGCAAGAATCCGTTTGGGTCAGATTTCTCCGAAATTCTGCCCCGACTGGATTTTTCTGGTTTACGGTGTTTTCCCGGACTTCTTTATTTCTCCGGATCTTCAAAGATTAACAATTTGTGATGGGTTTTAATTGCTTTATATGGTTTTATGTTAACCTTTGGATTGGAATATGTATAATAATTGAATACTAATGATGTCCTTTGTGAATGTAGGCCGAATCAAGCAAGGCTGCAACAGGAAAGACTAAGGGTGACACGGAGGGGTCATCCATCTCAGAGGCAGAAAGACTAAGATTGGACATCAAGAGCCAGCTACCAGAAAGCAAGATATCATTCGTGTGGTTGGAGGTTTCTGACACCAATGTAGGGGCTTAGACGTACGAGGAGCTCAAACAGAGGACAACTGAGAAGAATCTATCTGTGCTAAGGAATGGCATGATGAAGTCTGGGCTAGTGCATGTGGCAGGGTTTCCTCCAGCGATCCAGTGCTATGAGCTTATATTGGAATGTGCCAGGTAGTATGATTTTGATACACAAAGGGTTGTCAGTACCGAGGGAAGGGTCCTGGCTAATTTCAGTCCTGTCTCCATTGCCCAGGCCTTTGACATGCCTGATTTTCCTTCAGTATGTGCTCTAAACATGGACTTGGCCAGGACATACTATGAGAATGAGCCAATTAAGGCTCAACAGATGATTAACTCTTGGTTGGAAAAGCCAAAGTCACACTACTCCAAACTCCCCAAACAACTGTATAGAGTCAAATTTAGGTCTGACATTTATGATGCTATAACATTTTTTAGCAGAGTAGCTGGTTTGAAGACTGTCGGAGTGCTAGAGAGTTGGATGGTCCATGTGATCACCAAGATTGAGCAAGGAACCAACTATCACTGGGTAGGGTTTATTAGTTCTGAAATTGACAAACAGTTAAGGAACGTCCTGGAAACCAAGATGTTCACCATGTCCTCTTATGTCATGTATGTACTAGTCAGATTCTACCCATACAGGGGTTTGAATCCACAAGGGACATTCGAACAGGACATTGTCTATGAGGTTTACCCGGAGTTGCATCTAGGACACAAAGACTACTAGAGAGCCAATGATGCATTCATAATGCATATCACCAGGATGCTCCAGTATGCCGAGCATATGACATTGTCAGATGGAGCCAAAGGGCTGATAAAGAATTATGGGGCCTGGTTCATTCAATTCCCCACCTTCACCTACCTTAGAATTGATGGATGC
>VDFB02096675.1:0-35461 GCA_007258455.2 Sequoia sempervirens
CATACTTGTAGCAATGATGAACAAGTTCAACCATTAATATCTACATCATTTTGTATTCCTTCATTCTTAGACTCATAATATTTCTACCTACACCTTTGTGATCCAAAATTTCTATCCATTCTTGTATGATCATATTAGGTTTCTTGGATTCCTTCCTTATTGGAAGAGCAACTAATTTTTCTCTCTCCATATATTCTTCCATAAGTTCACCCCTGAATTTTTCATTTCTGAAATAGGACGCTAGTTATCTCAATTGTAAATCCCCTACAAACATCAAGGGATTCCATTCGGTATCCTCTAGCACAACATAATTATGAAAATACTATTCGCATAATTGATCTTGTTCCTCCGGTGTGGCATTAGCAAAATAATTCAAAAAATAAAATTTCCTACTCATGGAAAATGGTTGGTTATTTATTAGTCTATTGAACTGGAAACTTAATAATTTTTCTTGTAAAAATAGAGCATAGGTTCTAGCTGGGGGTCTACATCTGAAAATTTGGGCAACTTTATTTGCTACCTCTTCTACCTTTTAACTACCAATTGTTTTAATTCTATATCCTTACCCTCCAATATTCTAGTATGTTATGTAATTATTGGTTCTTTCTCCTTTTTCTAGTTCTCTCTTTGTTTAGAAAACTCTTGAATAACCTTCCACAATTGATATCCTAGGGACAGGGTTGTATGATAAGTTGAAGTTTGTGTAGTAGGGGACCTCTTGTTTTCTACTGCAAGCTCCTTATTCCTTGCTTTGACTAGGGAAAGTTGTTCTAATAGGTCTAACTTGGTACCATGTCCATATGTTTGTAACTTTTCCTCCAACTTTTGTATCTTCATTTCCCTTTCTTTTTCACTTTTCTCATAAGTCTGTACCATTTCCTCTAGCTGTTTGATCCTTTCTAAGGATTCTTTCAATTCTTTCCTTACATTTCTTCCTTCCAAAAACATTTCCTTATCCTTTAAAAAATGTTCATCTCCAACCCTTTTGTATTCAAAACCCTCACTATCAGGGCTAACTGGGGTTATCTTCTAGTTTTATTGGCAACAAAAACATCCTCTAAATCTGAGTTAGAGGTAGTAGATACATACCATTTCCTTTTTTCAGGTACATGTACATTCTCAAACACATTATCCTTCAATTTGGAATCAGTACCTGATATTTCAACATCTTATTTTTCTTCTTGATCCCTTGTTTCCTCTTCTAGTTTCTCAATGCTTCTTGTCATGGCACCTTTCTTCCTCAAGTGACTTGAATGCCTTGGTGGGGTAGATTTCTTTTTCTGGGTATCTTTCTTCTTCTGCACCTTTGAAGGTGTAGAAGAAGAACTACCTCTCCTTTTCCTGGTCTTAGGTGTTCTAGAGGAAGTTGTGGTCTCTTTTGCTACAGTTTGGTCAACTACTGCATGTGGTGATCCTTGCACACTTTTCTCCTCTGGTTCACCTCTGATGTGGTAGGTGAAGCAATAGGTGAAACATGTGGCATTTCTCTTAAGGATGCATCAGGTGAATCTAAGTTTTTAGGAATTGCTATTTCCTCCAGAATATGATTAATATCCCTACAAATTAAAAATATCTCCCAAGACACTTGTGGATGTTGAACCCTAAGGCTCCTTTTCACTAACAAGGTTACCAAGCAATAGTGTGACAAGGCTGAATCATTTATCTTTCTCTGGTATTCAAACCCCATTCTTTTTAGCAAATTGTAAAGGAAATTAGGTACATTTACCAATCTATGGTGACAAAGATGACTTAGTAACTTAAAATGCACAATGTACAAAAGGGATTGTTTCCCATCATAGGTGATATACTTAATAATATAGGAAGCACAAGAGGCCCATATCTAGGGAAGTGACAAACTTTTCATACCTTGTGATGATGAATTAAGATTTTCTCCTACTTCCCTGAACTCATCCCTAGCTACTACTATATTCGATCTCACAAGGAATTCAGCTCCATTCCTCAGTAGACCAAACACTTATGCAATTGCAACTTCTGAGGCATCCACTCTCAAGCCCTTGACAATGGCTTCATCATGCTATAATGTAGTTGCAAATTGCCTTGTCATGTCCTCATTAAACTTTGTAAATTTCAGGAAGTAGTCCAACCATCCTACCCTTATGAAAATAGGCATAACTAATCCATCCTCCAATATTTGTTTGTGTGTTGATGGCCCCCTTCTAATTATATCACCTCCCATGGTGAAAATAATTTGACTCTGCTCAAATCGTTAGAAATTGAGCTCAAAATTGATTTTAACCACCCTCAAACCCTCTCTATTCCGCTACACGCGCATGCACTTTTTCATTGTAACTTCAACTATTATATCCCTTTCTCCTTTGTATCAGCTTAATTCAACTTTAATTGGTTTCAAATTGGTTCATAATCTAGGGAATTGACAACAAAAAGGTTGTAGGTGCAAAAATGTATGAAAGAAAAAGGGTTTGTATGGTTTTTCTATGTTTGGATTTTGGTGGTGAAAACAAAATTTTGGCATATATACTACTCCCCCCAACTTAAAATCTTGAAGTGACCTCACTTCAATACATGCAACTAGGTGGAGGGAATTATTAAAGAATATGGAAATAAGTTTAATAAGTGCAAAGCATGCTAAATTTAAATGCAAGTACATAATGAAAGTATTGAAGATCCATGTTAATTATGGAAGTTAATATGTGTACCTGTTGAATGATGTGAATGTAACTCCACATGTGTGAAGTTGTTAAAAGAGTGTCCACAACATGAGTGTGAAATGGAAGGTTGGCATCAGAAAATGCTACATAATGTATGGTATATGAATTATGAAATGAATTTTCAAATGCATGAAAAATCGTGATGGTGACGTGGAATGTGGTGATGAAGTTGCATGCTATGATATGACAATTTAAGGTTGCATGTGCGAAAAAAGTGGAGTGAATATGGATGAACTGCATTAATTTGGCACAAATTTTTGAATTCTTTGATAGATAGTGGTTGTGGGTATCTTCATCAACAAGTCTTGAACTAAAATTTTATTGATGATGCTATAGGTCCCTACTACATAATGAAGTTGTCTTCAAGAAGATTTCATATTGTGGTACCTGTGTTATGTGTGCACGTGAAGTAAGATAAGAAATTATACTTGAGTGACCTCAAGAGGTGAGTTGTGTAGCTCATTTGTTGAGTCATTGTGAGAACCTATAGTATCTACTACTGAGTTATCTTGTGATAGATTTTCTATATCTAAACCATTTTTTTGACCATATAGATGCATTAAAGAAAGATTTTATTTTATTTTGAGCTGGCTACCTATATATCTTGAATTTGTGTCCATTCACCAATAATGTGAATCTAACTACATCTATAGTTTGTAACTTGCTTGATCCATTGGTAAATACCTATTGAATTTCATAGGGTCCCAACCATCTAGACTATAGCTTACCCTTGTACTCTTTGTATCTGGAATCATACAGTAAAGCCCAGTCACCCACATTGAACTCTTTAGCCTTTATAAATTGATCACGCCATTTAGTCCTCTATTTTTGAATGATCTCTGTGTGATGCATGGCCTCCATTCTAGTTTCATCCAAACCATTCAGATTGTGTAGCCTTTCTTTCTATGCTTCTGTTGAAAATCCATTTCTAGTTCCATAGTTGTCCTAAGTGTCTTGTATTCAAAATCAATTGGTAGAACTGTTGTTTTACCATAGACTAATTCATAAGGTGTGTAACATGTAGTTGTTTTCAATGTTGTTCTGTAGGCCCACACTACTTTAGGTAATCTAGATGTCGAGTCTTTTCTATGAATTTGCATTGTTTTGGTTAGAATGTTTTCAATTTCTCTATTTATAACCTCCACCTACCCATTGGCTTGGGGATGATAAGGTGATTCTTTTTTGTTTCTGATTTCATATTCTTCAACCAATTTAGAAATGAGTTCAAAAGTAAACTAGGGACCTTGATTAGTTACAATTTTTCTAAGTACTCCATACTCGATAAATATGTCTTCTTACAAGAACTTAGCTACATTCCCATCTCTTCCAAATTGTAATGCCTTGACTTTAACCCATTGTGTTAGATAGTCTATACAAACCAAAATATACTCTTTGTTATTAGAGGTTGGTGAAATTGGGCCAATGAAGTCAAGCCACCACTTGTCAAATGGAGCTAGTGTTATCTGTGGCTGCAAAGGCATTTCATCCATCCTTGTTGGTTTTCCCATTCTTTGAAATCTGTCACAACTCCTGGTATACTTCATTGAATCCTTATGTAGAGTTGGCCAATAGTAACCTATTGTCAAGATCTTAAATGTTGTCCTTTTGGCTACAAAGTGACCCCCATAGGGCTCATCATGGCAAGCTTTTAGAATGTCAAAGACCTCATCTTCTCTTATACATCTCATGATATTATCTAGACCACTGTAGAATAAGTAACCAACTACCCAAGAATATGGAAATCTTGTATACACCAACTGCCTCTTTTCTCTAGAAGAGAAATGTAATGGTATCTGCCCAACCACTAAGTAATTTTCAATATCAACAAACCATAGTGTTTGTACAGTAAGAGAAAACACACACTCATATGCAAATGAGTCATCCACAAAACCTTGTATTTGTGTAGGTAATCTAGACAGAAAATATACCACCACATTAGCTTTCCTTGGCTTATCCACTATTGTTATATCAAAATATTGTAGCAAGAGTAGCTATCTGAGTAGTCTTCCCCCAACTATAGGTTTTTTCATTAAGTATCTTATGGGAATATGGTTTGTGTGGATAAAGACTTGATAGCAAGTAATATACTACCTAAACTTGCTGATAGCATAAACAACTACCAACATCTCTTTCTTTGTGATAGTGTAGTTAAGTTCAACTCCTTGTAAGTTTTTAATGATGTAGTAGATAACATACTACTTATTACCTTCTTTTTATCCCAAGACTACTCCTATAGAAAAATATGAAGCATCGGTTTGTATATGGAAAGGTAGTGTCCAGATTGTCCTTCTCATGATAGGTGCTTTTGTCAAAGCTATCTTAAGTGCTTCAAAGGAGTGCTGACATTCTACAATCCAATAAAATTCCATGTCTTTGGTGAGAAAAAAAAACAAGGGTGTTGTAATTTTATTGAAATCTTGGATAAACCTCCTATAGTAGCTTGCATGTCCCAAAAAGCTCTTGACATCTTTTTTATTTTGTGGCATAGGAAGTGTAGAGATAATCTCAATCTTGTTGGGATCCACCTGAATTCCTTCACTTGAGATAAAGTGTCCTAGAACAATTCCTTGATTCATCATCATGAAACATTTATCATGACTCAATGATAGGTTATGATCTTTACACCTTTTCAAAACCTTTTCTATATTGCTAAGTGCATCTTCATAGGTGTCTCCATAAGTAGTGAAGTCATCCATGTAGCTTTCTATGGAATCATGAGCATAATTTGAAAAGATACGTAGCACTACCCTCTAGAAAGTGGTTGGGGCATTGCATAGTCCAAAGGGAAGAACAAAATAGGCATAGGTACCCCAAGGGCATGTAAACTTAGTCTTATCTCGGTCCTCTGGAGCTATCTTTATTTGGTTAGTCACTAAATCCATCTAGGAAGGAGAAGTACTTTTTCCCTGCTAAGGAAACAAGCACTTGGTCAATGAAAGGTAGGGGAAATGATCTTTTCTAGTGGCTATGTTCAGCTCCCTATAGTCCACACATACCCTCCATTTTCCTCCTTTCTTAGGAACAATGACTAATGGTGACACCCATTGGCTATCATAAATAGGATAAATGAAGCTTGCATTAAGTAGCTCTTGCAATTCAGTCTTAACTATTTCTCTTAAGGCAAGGTTCATTCTCCTTTGGGGTTGTCTGATTGTGCTTGAAACCATCATTTATGTAGATCTTATGCATGCAAAGTTTTGGATCAATCCCTTTCATGTCATGGTAGTCCCATGCAAAGGTTTTTGCATGTGATTGTACCATAGTATTCAGGGAATTCTGTTGTTCTTCAGTTAGTCCATTGTTGATGTTCAGTGTTTTACCTGGCATATTTTCCCTAGATTTTGATTGAACAAATGAGAGATCAAGTCCACCAATGTTGGGAACACATTGTTGGGGAAAAATAGAATGGAATAGTTGGGATACCTCTTCTGATGAATTTGTAGGTATAATGTTCTGCAGTGTATCCTGTAGACATGAAAGACAGTCTTTTTGTTGTGGGTCCCTACCACAGTTATTCTATATGATATGGTCAATTAAGTCATCTTCATCTTGGGTTGCTAATAGGGGGCTGCATTCTATTGTCATGTGAGTTTGCAGGGAATAGTGGTATTCTTCATCCAAGGTAGGCCATATAGTCTACTCTAGATTTTCATGAGGTTAGGTTGGTGGATAGAGAACCAATTTCTTGGTCACATTCCCATTTGATATTATCACGTTTATAGACCTACAACCTATGTTAGCATCAACTATAGCTAACCATGGTTTGCCTAAAATAAGTGGATATCCTGCAAGGTTGACCTTTGGATGCAAGAATATATAATCCATAGGATACTTCCATGAATCCAATGCAATGATTAAGTCCTCAATGATCCCCTCAGGCTTCACTGTTGACCTATTTTCCAACTATAAAATAGTTGTTGTAGGTCTATGGTTAGCTAGCTGAAGTGGTTGCATTGTCTCCTTAGTCATGACATAAATTGTTGCCCCTAGGTCAATCAAGGTGTTCTTGATAAGGGTCCCATTAATCTTAACATCCACTACTAGACTTCCAGGGTTTGTGTATTTAGGGTTAGTTATATTCCCTAGTATAGTATCAACAAGGTTCCCTAGGACATGAACTATCTAAGGGTCCTTCTTTCTTCGTGGTTTCTTAAGAAAAAGGTCTCTTACTATCTTGGTATATATTGGGATATCCTTGATAGCTTAGATGAGAGGGATTTTGATATTGACATCCTTAAGCTGACCCAATAGGTCTATCTTAGCTTGGGTATGATGTTTTTGAATGGCTAAATGCTCAGGGAAAGAAGGCTTTGGACTTGAGGTGGTTTGGTTTACCTGATTTGACCTAGGCTCTAGAGGTGAATTTTCTAAAGCTTCAACTATGGGTTCCTCATATACCATCTCAGTGATTGGAGGGGATGAAGGTCCAACTAGTGTTTTCCCTAACCTGAGGCAACCATCACTTACCTCTACCCCATAAGTGGGTTATTATATAGCCTCATAAGTATATGCCTGTTGGACAAACTTATTATTGGGGTTAGGTGTAGGTTGGGTAGGTAATTGTGGTGCTCTTGGTGGCTAAGATGTTGGGTTTGATGGAGTGGGCATAATGGACTATTGTTGTGGCTGAGAAGGCAGAAAAGGTTTTGGATAATTCACATTTTGGTGCTTTCATTGCTGGCCCTTTTTCCATTGTGGTTGCCATTGATTTTGTTGTATTGACCATTGAGGATTATAATTTTGGCACCTTGGAAATTTTGTTGTAGCCATACATTTGGCTGCTATTGGTTCTAGTTTTGCTGAGGGTTTTTCCATTGGTTTTGGTTATTGGGACAGGGCTAAGAATTCCAACTAGAAAAATTTTGATTACCAATTGGAAAGAATGTATTGAAATTTAGAGGGTCTTGTGGCATACCTTGTCTTGGTTGCCATGGCCTTCTTTGTGCAATATAAAATAGTTGTCCATATTCTCCTTCTAGTGGTTGAAAATCTGATTTCTCTTATTTGTCTTATTTAATACTAGCCACTCTTTTACATTTGCAGTTTTCTTTCCTTTGTCTACAATTGGGGTAGTATTCAGTAAGCATTGCTTCAGCCTCCTCCCTCTTCTTATTTATATGTAGAGTGTCCAAATGAGTAGCTATATGACTTATGATATCCTCCTTCATGTTGGACAGTAGGTTACTTAACTCCACTCTTGAAACCCCATTAGATGTCTTGCCAATGGTGGATGCTCTTTCTCTCCTTGACCTTTTAGTAAAGGTCCTTGAATAATTTCTACAGACCTTACAAATATCTTCAAAAGGTAATTGAGATACATCCCCTACCTCAATAAGATTGAGGGAATCCATGCAATCTTCATTGAGTCCTCTTAAGAATAAAATATTGAAAGATTCATCTGAGAGTCTATTTTGTGGGTTTTTTTTCAAGAAGAATTGGAACCTTTCTACATAATCCTCCAATGGTTCATCCTCTTTTTGAGTCATTCTAAAAATATCATCTCTTCTCCTATCAACTCCTCTGCAATAGTCTTGGTATTTCTCCAATAATTTTGTTTTCATGGTGTTCCAATCTGGAACAACACCTCTGCCCAGTCCCATAGACCATCTCATGGTAGCATCCTTGAAAGTTGCAGGAAATAGCTTGAGTCTATGAGCATCAGTTGTGTAGTCACAACTCCTACATAGGACATCAAACTCGAACAAGAATGTGTCTGGATCTTCAATTACCAAACCATAGAAGATTGGTAATGTTGAAGGAGGTATATTCTTCAACATAGTAGCCCTCTCTTGGTTGGTAATTAAAAATTCAAAAGTCACATGTTCTGGTGGATCATTCACTGCTACATCAACCA
The DNA here is from genome assembly GCA_007258455.2 of Sequoia sempervirens. NCBI lineage: Eukaryota > Viridiplantae > Streptophyta > Pinopsida > Cupressales > Cupressaceae > Sequoia > Sequoia sempervirens. The sequence goes on from VDFB02096675.1 coordinate 8,545, forward strand.
TTGTTTGGAAGGTCCCCTCTGTGTTTGTGGTAGATGTTGGTGAAATGGAAGATTCTTCTCTAGTAGTACCCACTCTGATAAATGTAGTCACCAATATCTGCTTTAGCTTGTTGGTTTGAGGGGAGAAATCTTCCCAAAGCGTCTCTTTGCCTCCACATACAATAGATATGACTTTGTATAACAATAGGTCCTACACAATGTTAGTGAAATGCTCTGGAAATTGAAGATAGTAAACCTGATTATCCTAATACTGAAAGAAAATGCTAAACTAGATCGCCGACAACAATGCCAAAAATGTAGTCCCTACTTGTGTCTAGTAAACTTGGTGGCAATCACACAATTTAGAGGGGAAAATCTAGTTGAACAATCCACTTAAACCTTCATAAAGACCTTCATTGAATTATCGACTAGGGCTAGTAAGCTTGTGATGGTATTGGAACTGTATGTGCTTTTAAAGACTTAAGATTACCTAATTCATCCTATTACAGATGCTACACTTACTGGAAAATCATAAAACTACAAAATAGTAAAGAAAATAAAGCTGACCCTATTGCTATGGGTACCTATAGCATAAGATTGTAACTGATTACTGTTAAGAAATGAATGCTGGGAATTAACTAAATGGATAACTAAACTTATACTACATTTCAGAGTAAAACACATTCAACAATTACAGTATCAATGAGAAACAAGAAGTATTCATGAATCCATTAATTATTGTAACACAAATAATCTATTTAACACATCTTGCATTTATGAAGTAACTTACTAAAACAAAAATGAAATAACAAGAAATGGAGTGAAGGATAGTAACCATGAGTGGACCTTGCTCAAGTGGTTGTCTTCACTAATCTAAACCAAATCTAACTTCTTAGATCAACACAATCATGATAACTCAAACCATTCATTGCACAATTCAAAAGATCACATAAGATTCTACGAAGATATCTTATTCATTGAAACCATGATTGAACAATAAGCATTGTTTGCATAAGGAATAACAAATAATTGAAAAGTATCTAGCAACTATATTTGCTCTGGAACAAAAACCAACTAACTAACCCTAACCTCAATTGCTAAGTTATACATATAGGCATAAGGGAGTTTATTGAAACATGACTCTAAACCGAAACCATTAATCACCACTCTCTAGCTATTAGAGCGTGATAATGACTCTATAATCTAAACTGCAACTAAAAAGGAAGAAGAGCCCAAATAGGATTGTGCCTCTGTTGCAACAGAACTGGTATGTTGAATGCTCAAATCAGTTATGTTAGAATCCCAATTGTAATAGGGTTCTTCTCCTCCAATGTCTTTATTGGAAATCATAATGATGCACAACTATCTTTATTAAGTGCCTCCATGTTGTAGTTGATGCACTCCATTTATTCTGGAACCTCCCCTGTTTTGCTGTCTAGAAACTCCTTTGGCTGCAGGTTGCACCTCACAGTTGTTACGTGTTATAGTCCACTTCCTTTAGTTGCAAGAGTTAGTTCACAAAACATGCACACAATACTAACAACCATAGATAAGCACATATATCAATCACATTTCATACATATCCACACATAAATTATGCATTAACCATCACATCATAATCATATTTCCATATACTTTAAAGTAGGTTCAAGGTTGCATAATAAGTATAAAAGATAACATAATGTAGGAATATGTATAGGATAAATGTCTTGGTAATGTCTATGAACTTGCATAAAAACATAAAAAAACTAACTAATGTCTAGGATCATTGTATATGACCAAAACCCATGTGTAAAAAGTTCTATGTATATATTGAGTGGCACTATGTGTATCTCCCTCCAATGACAATCTATCATGTATACACTTTCTTCACTTACTGCAGAGGTACAATACCATATGTATGGTATAGATTGTACGACTATGTGGATTTTGTACAACCATACATATTTTTGTACAATAAAATTTTAAAACCCTTTCAAAAATGTAAAATTCTTCTTGTGAGAAAATAAATCAGGTTATATGTCAAAATTTGTCTCTTAGCTTGTTTGGAAGCAATTGTGACATTTGTTTCAGCCCTATAAGCTCCTTGAAAAAATCAACTGCTGAAACCACTCAAAAACCTACAAGAGACAAGTTAGAAAAAACTACTACACAACACAAGAAAAAGAAAAAAATGTTAGACAAGGGATAGTATCCCTAGGAGAGTTGCTAAGAGAATTCAAAAGTGGGAAATAAATACAAGACAAAAAACTTCCTATCCTAAACTACAATAAGCCTCATATAGAGCATGAAAATGGACTTCAAATAAAAATACAAAGCAAAGTAAATTTACCATGAAAATCCATTTCAAATTTTGATTTGATCCAAGTGATTTTGGATGTGGATGCACTTTGTACAAAAAATACCTATTCTGACAACATATTGTTAGCATAAAGTGAATGGATGAAATACATAGGATGGTGTGTCTATTTACAAATTTTTGGGAGGGAAAATGGAGTCGAGATGTGATGAGAAGATCAATGGTGGAGAATGAATGATAAGATTTTCCTATTATCAAGAGGATGAAGGGTCATGATGGAGTTTGTTTAAAAATGAAAAGATATGATTGTATTTAATTAAAATAAAAAAGTTTTTGCAACCATAGGAATGTGGGGGACAAGTGCATTTAGGGGCTCCTTTATTCTTGGATTTTGGTGGAGAAAATATATCTTGTAGTTAAATACTAAAATTATTCAATTATTTTAGCCTTGTGAGGTGGAAAATAGGATAATTAAATAATAAAATTATTTAATTATGTGTGAGAGAGAAATTGTCTAATTAAATACTAACATAATTTAATTAGGTGGGATTACATTAGGTGAAGTTTTTGGTAAGATAAACAACATTTACAGGGTGTTGTACCCTTTACACAGAAATCCCATAGGGCAAAAAAAAGAAGCTAGTTCAAACCAACAATGAACTAGGAAAAGAGGACAAACCACACAAAAACAACTGACAAATAGTTGTTGAAGCACAAACAAGGACTAGACAACCCCAGAATCTGAGGGGACTAATCTGACTCCCTTAACCCTAGACCACAAAGATGCGACAGATCGAGGGAGTCCCTTCTTCTTTCTCAGCACAACATACCAGGAAGACTCGAAATCCAAGTCCACTGAGCGAGGTGAGAGAAGCAGATCAACCGAAGCCACCAAGGGCAAGGAGTCACCACACTGTGGGGGTGACGGCAGTAGCGCAACAGAGGAAACGAGATCAAGAGAATGACCATATGAAGTAAGCAATGAAGTTCAGGTAGGCTCAAACAAAACAACATCAGTAGATCGAGCCAACAAAGGCTCCACAATTAGGTTAGCTAGAGGAGGAGTAGACATAGGTTCCTCAGGAGAAGTAATAGGGTCAACCTCCGCAAAAGAAACATCCAAAGGAGGAGAACTCATCGTGAGGTGATCTAGGAGAGCATCCTTCCACCAAGTAGCGACACCTTTGTGGCAGGCTTGTGGGCAGTTAGAGGCCAAATCACCCACAAAGAAGCATCTCCTACACCGAAAGGGGATACCCTCATAGTCCAAGAGCTGCTTCCAAGGTCTATCCTCCACCAATAAGACTACATCACCATGGAGAGGTTTGGAGATGTCCAAATCAACTAATAAATGAGCTACCGTAGTATGTCCCATCTCCTGAGTCGTAGAGTCCACCATCAGAAAGCGGCCAATGGTGTTGCTAATAGCCTCATAACAAGAATCCTCCCAAAACTGAAGAGGGAGATTCGATAATTTGACCCAAACTGGTCTGGTATTCAATGGCTTCGTAAGGGGATTGAATGAACGAGACCGAGGCTTGATGGACAGTGAATGAATACCCCACATCTACCCCCTTCCTAGCACACAATCACACTCTTTAGATGAGGCAAAGGTTGCTAAAATTAAACCCCTTGCCCTGGGGTAGAGCTCAATCTCACCAGAGACCAACAACTTTCAGGAGGCAGATACCTAGCTATGGAGATCGGGAAGGGAGGGCCACAAGCCGTTAAACCTGTAGACCACGCCCTGCTTCAAGTAGAAATCCTCATTCTCAAAAACCTCAGGTCCACAGACCACAACAGGGGAATCACGAGCATAGGCCAAAGGCCGAACTCGAGACTGAGAAGAAGGTTGAGCACCCACTTTAGTAGCCTTAGAGAAAGACTTCACCCTACCCACAAAAGGAGAACCCCCAACAAGAGGGACAATCACCTGCGTAGCAACACCAGGAACAAAGCTTACAAAATCTCCCGTAGCACCAGAAGTAGGAGTAATAGGTAGAGAAGGAATCACACACCCAAGCTTTGCACAACCACCATTCAACTGAGCCTTGGCAGGACTGAAACAAGGGCCGTCACAAAGACCAACCCCAATAGCAGCCGCGTGAAATCCCAGAGTATTGACGCCATTTAGAGAAATTTGGAGGATAGAGCTATCCCCGTCCACGCACACCCCACCCGCAGCAGGAGCCACGTCCGACAACCTCCTAGGAGAGCCAGACCCAAACACAATCCCGATGCGCACAACCCTGTTAGCAGAAAACGCCCATTGGGTGGCAATGCTCCCGCTCAGAGACATTTCAATTTTTTTTACATTAGGTGAAGTTGGATTAACTAAATACTTAAATTATTTAGTTAATTTTGGACAAGGTTACTAGGAAGAAAATAGGTGTCTACACCTACAACCATTGTTTTTGTAGAAACCTTATGAAGCTTAATTTTTTGAATTAGCAACATAAAAGGGGTAGGGTCTTTAATTAGTCTTCTAACAATTTTCTCTCTAGGTATGTTGTTGAGCGCTCTTACATTCTAGGAAATAATCATGATTGAAATGGGTGATGTAGGGATGAATCCACTAGATTGAGAAAATTGGAAGCTATTAGGTGTTCTATCATACATTTTGATCTATCATGGTCAATCTTATGACTTTGAGTGCTTCTTGTCTCCCCTATTTTTTATTTTGAATTTGTTCAGTACCCAAAGCCCAAGTTGAAGAATATTTTTTTTAGATTTTCTTTGAAAGACTTTGATTTCAAGTTATGTTTTGGATGAAAAATAGAAACATTTTTTTGTTTATAAAATTACATGATAGGGGTTTCAAGAACATGTTCAAGTTTATCATACGAAATAAGAGTATCCTAAACTTTAATACTTTGACATTTATTAGGAGTAGAAAGTGTGTTTTGGGCTTAACAATTGAATTAATGGCAACAAAGGAGCATAGTGTGAGATTAAATGAAGGTATCAGAAAATTCTTCCCAAATATTCCTCAATCATACATCAAAGTGAAGGGTGTGAGATTGAATAGCGTTGGGTTTGACATTGTTTAGGTTGGTACCCTAGGTTCTTATTTTGTACTTAGAAAATTGTTATTTATTGTATTGATTCTCATTTGGTAGCTTAGCTACAACTATGTTTCCATCCCCTTGGAGATTGCTATGTATTTTTTGAGTTGTACTTTCTATTGTATAAGTTTTTGTTCTCTTCAAAATCAATTTACCCAATAAAAAATAAAGGGGCATGATACACATTAACCATTACATTAGGCAAATCTAGAATTCCCTAGAAATTGGAAGATCAAGTGTTGTATGATCTTGTTTCTCATTGAAAATCTTAGCACCTTGTGTTTTGCATCAATGTTTCGGATCACACTCTGTGATTCATCATTAGGATGAATTAGGGAGCTCAAAGATCACAGAGTGTGATCCAAAAAGTTGATGCAAAAAAAAAAAAAAATATTTACACAATCAAATCCAAAAATGATCATGCAATAAACATTATAGATTGTGGAAAGTTGTTATCTTTAACCTTGTGTTTTACCATGAATTTCTTGATCTTGTATTGTTTTATCATTATGTTGATTTTCTATCATCCCTTCTTGGTTTTGATCTTCATCATCTTGAAATATGGTGGATATTTCTCCTAGAATGGAAAACTTACTTTTATTTTAGTTACCAACTTTGGCTCCTCTAGTATGAGGTTATTCTCATATATCATTTACTACAACTTTTGCAATAAACTTAGATATAAACCTTATTGAAATTTAGCAGCAATAGAAACCATGCCACAGTCAAAGGTTCTTGGCAACCTCGATGGTTGTTTTAGGAGATGTTTTTCATGGCCCAAACATAACAGCTAGATTCTTGTCATTCTGTCTAAAAACTTTTACATTTTTCTTCTGTAAATAGTTCAGCACAACCTTGTATGAAAACAGCCTTCATGGTAGGTCTGTACCATGGTAATCCTACAACACAATATTTTTAACTTTGTAGTTATGTTTGAGAGTGTGATTTGTCTTGTATAAAAAAATGTACTTTTTTGTTGACCTCAATCCAACTAGATCCAGGTTTCTTTTTAATTCCTCTATCTTTCATCATGTTGCGTACTTTTTCAATATCATCCCACCTGCCTGCTGCAGCATAAATGTTTGAGAGAAGCACATAAGGTGCAGCATCTTTAAGGTCCAACTCAAAAAGGTGTTCTGCTATGCATTCTCCTAGCTCAATATTATTATGTAATCTACAAGCACTAAGAAAACAACTCCAAACTACAGAGTCAGGTTTTATTGGCATGTTATTGATGATATCTTGCGCTTCATTCAAATGCCCAATACGACCCAGAAGGTCAACCATGCATATATAGTGTTCTGTTGCAGGTATAATGTTATGTTCCTCAATGTAGTTGAAGTATTGATAGGCTTCATCCACTAGACCTGCATGACTGCATGCAGACAAAACACTAACTAAAGTGACCTGGTCCGGGTGTATGCCAGAAGATTTCATTTGTTCGAACAGTTTGATGGCTTCTTTGCCAAGGCCATGCATGGCATACCCTGCAATCATTGTATTCCATGAAACGATATCTCGGTCATACATTTTATGAAATGTTTCTTGAGCCTTGTCTATGCTCCCACCCTTTGCATACATATGAATGACAGAATTCGCAACAAGAAGATCAAACTGAAATCCAGATCTGACTACTTTTGCATGGATTTCCATACCCTTTTCTAAAGCTGCTAGGCTTGCACATGTTGAGAGAATACTGGCAAATGTCTTTGAATCCGGCCACTCGCCTACCAATTGCATTTGTTGAAATAGCTTCAGGGCCTTGTCATGGCAACAATTCTTTGTAAGCCTTCCGATTATTGTATTCCATGACACAGTGTTTCGTTGAGGCAGTTCCTTGAACAGTTCCAGGGCTTCATCAGGAAGATCATTCTGTATATATCCTGAAATCATGATATTCCAGGTGAATAAATCACGTTCATGCATTTGGTAAAATACTTTGCTTGCCTTAACTATGTTTCCACATTGTGCATACATGTCTATAAGAGCAGTCATGACAAAAACATCAGACTGCAACCCACTTCTAATTACTATTCCATGGATTTCCAATCCATGTTCTACAGTTGCCAAGCAGGCACACACTTGAAGAATACTGGCTAAGGTTTTGGCATCTGGCCTCACACCTGACAACTGCATTTCCTGAAATAGCTCTAGTGACTTTCTAGGATGTCCATTGTGTGTAACTCCTGCAATCAGTGCATTCCATGAAACCAAACTTGGTTGAGGCATCTCTTTGAAGAGTTTCAAGGCCTCGTCAACAAACCCATTTTGTGCATAACCCGAAATCATTGATGTCCAGGATACATCATCTAGCTGATGCATTTTGTCAAATATTTTGTATGCCCTCCCTATGCTTCCACATTTTGCATACATGTCTATCAGAGCATTCCCTAGTGTGAGATTAAACTGAGATCTAGTCCTGATTATTTTTCCATGAATCTCCAAACCCTGTCTCGTAGCTGCCAAATTGGCACAAGCTGGGAGAATACAGGCAAAACTTGTAGAGTCTATCCTCATACCTGCTAATTGCATTTGCTGAAAAAGTTTCAGGGATTCCTCATCATGTCCACTCTCTGCAAATCCTGCAATAATTGCATTCCACGACACAACATTTCTCTGAGGCATCTTCCTGAAGAGTTTCAAGGCATCGACCACAAGCCCATTCCTGGCATACCCTGCAATCAAGGCTGTCCAGGAGACGACGTCTCGCCAAGGCATCCTGTCAAACAGTTCCAGAGCCTCCTCTATAAGCCCGAGTTGCCCATAACCTGCAATCATGGTATTCCATGACACAACATCCCGTTGAGGCATTTCCTCAAACAGTTTCAGTGCCTTACCCATAAGTCCAACCCCTGCATATGCCGCAATAATGGAATTCCAGGAAACTAAATCCAGTTGAGACATTCCATCAAATATTTGTCGAGCCTTGTAACAATTTCCCAATTTCGCATACATATGTATAAGTGCATTTCCCACAACCACGTCATCTGAAAATCCACTAATAATTACCTTTTTATGAATCTCTGTTCCCTGTTTTACCGATGCCAAGCCTGCACAAGCTGAAACAATGGTGGCAAAGGTAAACTGGTTGGGTTGGACACCTGTTGCTGCCATTTGCTGAAACAGAGCCAGCGCATCTTCAGCAAATCCATGCCTCACATAAGCTGCAATCATGACGGTCCATGAAAACACATTTCGTTGAAGCATTTTGTCAAACACTTTGCGAGCATCCACAGCACTTCCGCATGTGACATACATGTTGGCAAGCGCATTCTGTAAGACAACATTTTCAGCGAATCTCAGCTTCGTTATCCGAAAGTGAATTTTCATACCATTTGGAAGGGTTTTGTTTTGAATCCAGTCCTGGAAAAAAATCTGATCATACCATTTGGAAGGGTTTTGTTTTGAATATCAAAGGTTAGTTGTAGTTTAATTGTGTAGATATCTAAAATCTGATCTTATCCAACCACATACAATTTTAGTTTATTCTAAACCATTAATTAAATAAATATAAATTATATCTTTATTATTATTGTAATTAATTCTATCATTCCCCCCACTTTATCCTAACATTTAATTAAATAAATATTTACTATTTCTTTAATTATTTTTTCTTCATGATCTCATTGATTATATAAATATTAATTTCATTTTATCCTCTATCCATGTTCATTTAATCATAACCCTCAAACTTGTTCACATAGGGGAGAGGACCCTTTCAATAGTTGTGATAGTAGTTGTTTATGTAATGCTCAATATTTTTATCAATATTGTGCCCAATATTTTTATCAATATTAGGCCAATAGTTGTGACTTAAAGTTGTGAGTGTTGATGATGACTGTCCATAATTAAACAAAATGTATTCCTTTGATCTAAAAAGCAACCAATCATGGGATTCCACATCAGCACTCAATAAAACATGTTGTGAATGCACAAGTATTGGTCTCACTTTTGTTTTGGGCCTTTTTGGACACCTTGACAAAAAGCATGCTGATGTGGCATCATATTTGATGGTGTGGCCTTGAAACCTTAGTTATAAGAGGGGACTTGCCAAGTAAGCTGCTGTAAAAAATTGGGAGTGATTTGAAATTTCCACATAGGATAATTAGAAGCGTAAAGTTAGGGTGCATAACTATTGGGTCCTCTCCCCTAGATCATAATCTAAAATTGTCATCATAAGACAAGTGTCCCTTTCATATATCTAAGCAACTCCTTATCTAGATTAATTGAACCTAGACATATGCCCAAAAGTCAAACCAATTTTTCATCTTATCCACTCACATCAATCCTAACCATTCACATAAAGATTTTGTCTTTATCTTAATTTTAAACCTACATCCTATCCCTCATGTGTCATTTGTCACATGACTACATCTTTGAACCTAACCCTAAAGCTCATTCAATCTTAACTATCCATCATCAATCTATCCTAGCCATTGATTTTGCTTCTTCAAGACTATATCTAAAGACTCTCATTCTTCATCAATAGGCCAATGAAAACATCCAAATCTACTATGATACCCTTATGCTATTGTTTTGCTATTTGCAATCATACAAAGGTTATGCTAATTTATTGAGCAATCCACGTCATATCACTATCATAAAAGTAAATCAAATGGAACAAAGGTGCACTCCATTTTCACTCATCTAGGAGAATGGAGATTGTTTAAGGTATACATTTTATTTTCATGCATTATTTTATGTTGTTTTTACTTCAAATCATTTTTCACATTTTCACTTTCACCAACTTATGAGCACAAGTGAATCTAAGTATTATTTCTAACTAAAAATCAATTTTGGTCATACATATGATCTTGTATCATTCTAGCTAAGTTATATGTGTCCACAATTTTTCCAACTAATATAAAAATACCCTTTTTTAAGTTTAGTTTTAAAAAATGTATATATTTTATTAGTACTTGCCATTAGCAATACTATTGCAATGAGTTTTTATTTTCTTCATTAATTAGTTATTAATAAATTAGCTTTCAACCAAATAGTTTTTTTTTTTTAAAATAAAATTTGATTTTGTAAAGTGAAGTTGCAAATTATTTAATTTTATAAATTATAAAAAAATATTTCTCATCAATATGATTGGCTAAGAAGTTTTGTGTGTTATTGATGGATTTTTAGGAAAGTGAAAATGAACTATTATTTTGCCTATTTTTGACAACATTGAACTATTATTTTGCATATTTTTAATATTGAACTATTATTTTGCCTATATTTAAGAAACTAAATTTATTATATTTATACATTTTGCCTATTTTTAAGAACATTGAACTATTATTTTGCCTAAAACTAAACTATTATTTTTCCTATATTTAAGAAACTAAATTTATTATATTTATATAATTATCTTTTTTTTCTTTTAATTATATTATACTATCATTTGATTTTTTAATTTTTTTAGATATTTATAATATATTTATAATATTTAAAATTTTAATATATAATTGATTTTTTATATAATATAGTTAAAACAAAATTAATAATTATTAATATTAATATAAATGCACGTAACTACCTTTTATTCTAATATAGACACGCATTATCATACAATTTACATTATAATGATTAATTATTTATATAATTTTAATAAAAAATAACATTAATGACATTTTTAAATATTATATTAATACTATAATTAACAAAATTAACATTTAATTTTATTGCATTGATAAAACTTACATTTATTTTATTAAAATTAAAATACTATAATTAAAATACTATAAAGGCAAGTACTAGCCACTACGTGGCACTTGTTTTGTTTAATTATTATTTATATTTTCCTTTTTATTTTAAATAAAATAGGTTATCAACACAAAACATTAGGTTGATTACATGTCAAGGAAAAATATTAAAACTTATTAAAAAAAATAAAAAAATATGATGCACTAGATAATATATAAACTAAATTATAGTGTTAATTTATTATAAACTATATTCAAATATTTCTTTAATTTTTTCAAAAAAATACAAACATAAAATATACTATAAAATACATATTTTATTAGTTTATATCATTTCAAAATTCAAAACATATATATCACTTTTTAGCGATTCAAGTTTAAAAGTTGGACCAGTGTTGGCTGTAAGGTGCCTTTGTTTCATAGAAAGGCATCTATGCTTCACAGAATTACACTTTTGTCACCTAGAACTAAAATTTCATTCTATGCATTTGATTTGATCATTTAGGGTTTGACTTATCATTAGTGCCTTATTTTGTAGGATATAATCTTTTCTAAAACTTTGTTTTTTTTTAGCTTGTTTAACTCATTATTTGCAAAAATTAGGGTTTCTAGGGTTTCATTCAAGATTTCTAAGATATTTGAGTTTGCATCAATATTTTGATCTTTTGGGCTTATTATCTAACATATTTTTGCAAGATATGTATGTTTTCCAGTGTTCCCTAACTTCATCTTGCAAGTTTCCAAGTTGGGTTAATCAAAAACCTCATTTTCGAACATCAAGACACATTTTTAGGTTGTTTATGTGAAATTGTGCCTCAATTTCATAGAAAGGTGTTTTTGTCAGAAAAAATTGTGCCTCTACATCATCCTACTTGGTTCCTATGCAACATAAATTGGCACCTCTATATGCTAAAGTTGCACCTTTGTTTGAGTTTGTCATTTCTAGGGTTTTTGAGCTTATTTTGGCTTCTAACTTGTATTTTGGTCAACTAACAAGTGGTGTAGCTTATAAACACATGTTAAAGATCATATTAATCAAGATTATAATGGTTTGATGTAGGTTTATTTATCTAATACTTTTTTTTTCTCACTAATCTAGGTATTAAAGTTAGTTTAGTGGGTAAATGAACATTGCTAGTTTGTGTTTGAAAGGGTGTGTAGATGTATGCTCTCTCCTTGCACTTAGTAAAATCTTGGAGACCATAAATTTCACGCTTCATCTTATATATTTTTTTATATCTCAAGGCTTACTAGTTTGTGTGTATGCTCTCCCCTTGCGCTTTGTGCGATATTGGGTGATTTAAAACACCTACTATAGTCTTTCCCATTAGTAAGCCTATTTGAGGATTTGATCACCTCAAGGATGATATCAACCACATTTTTTGGTAGGATTTACAAAAGGGGGAGAGAGAAAGTTGTACCTCAAAGTGCGGCTAGTGTCGTTTGATCCAAGCCCTAAGACCCTCGGTCTCTCAAGACTTATTTGGTGATGAGAGAAGAAGAGACCCTCCTAATTTTTGGCACTATTAAATGAGCTCACTATTCATAGATCCACTAATAACCTTATTTTTAGAAGTATTTAAGACCATTTTGCCATTATTTAGTGTGGTGTAGGGTACAGTATCATGCTTGAAGCTACTCACCATGTATCTCCCTGAGTAGAGGTAGAAGTTCTTTAGGCAAGGTTTTAGGACCTCTAAGAAAAGAGAAAAGGTGAGCTCTTATGTCATTGGATCTGTAGCTACCAACTCTTGAAAGAGAAGCATTTCACACTAATCTTGAGGTATTATCCTTTGACTAGTGAGCCCATATTAAGTATACACACCTACTTAACTAAATCTAGGATTGTGCTTATGCGCTTAGTGTATCTTCATGTGCAAAACTAGTGAAAGTTATTTATCTTCATCACCTTGAGAGTCAAGTAAGCTAGTGTGTCTTTTTTCTTATCAAATATTTTTCCAAAATCATCCAAGTCATCCAAAACTATCATTCAACTCTTTCAATTCATCACAAACACTTGTGTTCCATCCTAAGGTACCTCTACACAATTTTTTAGGAAACTATGCCTCTATTTGATAGAAAGGATCCTTTATTTCATAGATTGGTGCTTCTATTCCATAAAGTTACACATTTGAAAAGTCACTTTCATTTGACCAGTTTAGACCCTCAATTAGCAAGTTTGACCTTTGTAGATCCAAAGTAGACCTGGGAGACTCACCTTGGCTTATCATTTCACCTAAAACATCAATAATTTTCATCCTACCAAACTAAAACCCCCATTTTTTCTTCATCTCATCATCTTCACTCATATTCATAATCTAAACATGTCATCATCATCCTTAGACCTTGTACCAATCAACAAAAATCCAATCTTTGTCATCATTTTTCCATCTTATCTTTCTAATCCGTCATCTTTCATCATTGACCTATCTTATCTCTCTAATCCATCATCTCTCATCATCCATCTATCTTATCTTCCCATCCATTATTTTTCATCATTTGACCTATCTCATCATCCAATCTAAATCCATATCATATCCAAAGAAAAACCAATCTTGTTAGAACTCAAATCTAGATCCTAATCCCTTTTTTTTCCACTAGCTTGTGTATTGTTCGAGAATTTTCCTATCTTAAGTAGTATATTGAGATAGCCCTTATCATTTTGGTTTCCCTAGTTTGAGAACTTGGCTACCCCAAGTTAGCTTTCAAAATCCCCATCCAAGCCTTGCTTAGGTGATTTTCAACCCTAAGTAAGTAAATTTTCCCCATCTATCAAGGATATATATTTAGTTGCATTAACATTGGTCTTGTATCCCTTCTCACATCTTGGTTATCCATAGCATTTCCAAGTTGCATACTTCTCACCTCTTGGTTATCCAGAAGGGTTTCCAAGGTGTATCCATCATCATTCTGTTGATTGTGGTTTTAGCACAACCAACTTGCTAAGTAACAATGAATTATTAATCCTCTTGAAAAATAAGATTCCCTACTCCAATATTCATTTTGGGCCAGGTCTCGACCATAATGGATAACTAAGTGGTTCATATGAACTTGTTCAACAAGGGGCCTGAGAAATTTTAGATACCCTAGAAATACATTTAAAACAAGCAACAAAAATATAAAGATTTACTTTCTTGAAATTCATGATTAATTGCATGTTAATACAAATCTATGTTATTCCTTATAGTGTAGGAAAAATTATCCATTTTTCACACTTAATTTTGTTGAAAAATGAGGTGTTTTATTAGCTTAATACTCTGTAAAATTTTAATATTGCTGATCTAAGTAAGTCTTTTCTTTGTTACATATGTTCTTTGTGGGTGATTATCTTGATTAATCCATTTTACTGTTGTAGAATGTAGAGAGAAGTTGATAGAAGAACTAGACAGGATATTACAAAGATCACACAAGATATAACATGGAGAAACCCTTTTGGGAAAAAATCCACCAAGAATTATTCTATTATTCAATTTCTGAAATACAATAGCTCCAATTCTTGCTTGAGAATGCTTCTTCTATCTTTACCAATCTTCTTCACACCTGCAATAACTATTCTCACAACTCTATTCAACTTGCTTGAGATAAATAGACAATATGCAACCTTGTAATCTCTAAATGGTGATAATTACAATGTACAAGCTCAAGCCCTTAAAAAGGTATGCCATATTGCTTCAATTTGAGTTCTACCATGAATACCAAAGTTTAGAACATGTGATTTACCCATTTGGGCATCCCAAACTAAAGCTACAACTCATCCTTCACTTCCGTGATAATTACAAAGCTCTTCCTCAAAGATGGCGCCCAAAAGAGGGTCCCACTTAACAGAGCCTTCAGAAATATCTTATCATGCATTGGAGTTAATTCCAAGAAAGCATCTTGGGTGCCCAAGTTGGCTTCAAGTGATTTCTTGTTAACTGAAACATTTACTCAACACCATTCCCAAAGAATAGTCATCCCCTATTAACTGGAGGTAGTCCCTGTTATCTGTCATACAACTCAATTTTATTAGCCACGCATTCCAAGTTAACTGAAGCTAATTGCATGCAACTCAAAATAACCAACATGCATGCAACTGAAGATAACTGAACCATAACTGAACTGAACTAAACTAAACTAAACTAAATTGATTGATGAACAACTGAACTGAATTGAAATTGATCTAAACTGAACTTTGAACTTTAAGCATGCAAACATCAAACCCTAACTCCTAGGATCTTTACATGCATTCAGAAGTGTTATCTCTTACTATGAATAGTTAAGCTGAACTCAAGGTGAGTGTCACCTTACCATGTGTGCACCCACATGTTCCTATTATTTAGGAATAACTACAATGTCAATTTCATGATTTATTTCATCAAATATTAATCTCATCCTAATCTTAGTGTTGTTGAACACATTCCAAGAATCTAGGAGATACATGAAATAATTAATGTTTAGGATTTGCAATTAAATGGCATCCTATTTCCAACAAATTTGGAAATTAATATTAAATAAAATGAACTAAATTATGCCTTAATTTAGTGTTGTAATATATATTTTACATATTCACATTAAGTTTAAGGCCCTATTAATTAAAATAGACTTAATTGTGCCTTATTTTTGGTGTTGTAAAGTGTACCTTTACACTTTCATACTTATCTAGGGCTTTATTAATTAATTGAGGTTAATTATGCCTTAATTGGCCCTTTTAATTCAAATCCAAGCCTAATTAATTAAATTTTTGAAGAGGAAAACCTGACATTCATTAATGGGCCATAACATAACATTTATCATTGGAGAATGTGTGTCGTAGGTGAGTGACCTAGGAGGGTGAATGGGCCCTCACTTAAGCCTAGGACCTAATTTTGAATTATGTTTTTAGTAGTATTTTAATGATTTAAAATCTATATTCACATGTTGGCTTGTGTTATTTGAATTTCGAGAATTTATGTTACATACCTATAAATATAAGGTCATTTCACTAAGTTTCATCCTTGAGACTTTCAAGCAATCTAAGAATTTTCAAGTGAGCATTATTGGAGCATTTCAAGAGCATTTCAAGGCATTCAAGGGTAGATTTATTGAAGAATTATTACAACAATCAAGATCCTATTATCATGTCAAAGTCTTCTTGCATCATGCATGCTATTTGAGCTAATGTGTTGATGTAGTGTTCAAGATCCATTCAAGCATTCAAAGGAATTGTTTTAAATCAAGTTTCAAGATCAAGGTACAAATCCATTGAAGCCATTTTTTGCAAGTTACAGATCTACATTCCAAAGTGTATCTAGGGTTTCGTGAGTTGTGAAATTGCTTTGTTCATTCATCATTCCTTTAGGTTTCATTGTTTTATTATAAGGTTTAACTTTAATTACCAAAATGGGGTTTGACCAAGGAAAACCCCCATTCACCAATAACACAACATTTTTCTCTCTTGATTTGTGTTTATAGATTTTAGGTGGAAGATCTCTTGAAGAGAAGATTTGTAAATATGTCAAAGTTGCATTTGTTGTCATCATTGTTGCAATTTCATGGAAACTCACTAATGCAGAGCGGGGTGGAGTATGTTCACAAAACTAAATTCAACTACTTCTTCAAGGTTTCAAACCCTAACTAGGGTGGTTTCTCACACAACTTCACAATTCTGCTTGTAAGTCTCCAAACCTAGTTTTCTTTGCATATCTTTTAGAGAAGACCATTAAACCACAAAAAATGGACAAATTTAGATACCCATTAGGCCTTACTTCAACATATCCAACTTGGGACTAAGGTTGTTTTGTAACAAATTCTTCAAAATAGGTCTGTTATGCTGCTCCATGGCCAAATTAACCCACTTTTCCAAAGCAAGTATACCGAATTCAATCACTAAATCTCAAATATCCACTCTAGAGGATTGAACACATCATATAGGGTGCCAATATGTAGTTTCTTTCACCATAACTCATCACAAAATTGCTCACACAAAATCTCAATCCTACCTAACATTCCTATGCCTAACACATGAAGATGCTAGGCTAGGGCAAGCTCAAATCTGCTCCGAACTCCATCTCGTGCTCAAAAAAATTCAAAATCACAAAACACACATTCAACCCCTCCATTCCATCGAGTTTGGCCAAGTTTCAACAATGGAATGGACTGCAAATCATAATTTTTGTCTTCAAACCCTTGAACCTACAGTTTTTAGGCAGTTTACAGTAAAACCATCCTAACTACCTTAAATCTTGGTGAAATTCAAAAAATGAAAACCAAATCATAGTAGATTCATTCCCTTAACTTTTCATATGAATTTCATATCAATAATCAATAGTATGGAGCCGTACTATGCACATAAACAATAGAAAACTCAGAAAATTAATAAAAAATAGAGCTTGCTTTATTGTCTTTCCACCAAAATCACTTCCAAAAGTTTCCTCAAAGTTTGTGAGGCCTTTTTAAGCATGTTCTAACTGAAAACCAATGGTCTCCAACCAATTTTCAAAAAGGTGACCATTCAACTTCCTAAATATGCCAAAATTGCAAAGTTGCACAAGCAACTTTTGCAACACATTAACAAAATTGACAAAACTAAACAACTAGACCCTATATAAATTGAATACATAAAATATGGTCTCAAGTAGACCTTACTACATCAAAACATGTGATTTACACATCAAACCCAACCTAAGACACGTAATTACATCATTGTGACAAACTTGCCTTGGTGCCCTTGCACCATACACTCAAAGAGAAAAGAATCTCAGGTCCCACCTGAGATCAGCTCTTGGATAGTGGTTCAATTCTTTTTGATATCCTCCTCTGATATCCAGGTGGAATCTTTAGGAGGTAGGCCTTTCCACTTCACAAGATATTTATTATAGACTTTGTGCCTTGTTCTCTTCACCTCCTTAGTGTCCAAAATGGTTTCAAGCTTCAATGGATCAGTAGGTGGTAGATCTTTGACCCATTATTCATTAGCAACATTTGCATCAACACCTATAACTACATCCACAGATCCCTTGAAAAGGTATAGATTAGCAACATTAAAGATTGGAGAGATAGCCACTCTAGGAGGGAGGTCTATCTCATAGGGATTGGCTCCAAACTTATGGACCACTCTACATGGCCCAATTTTCTTCATCAAAAACTTGGTGTACTTTCATTTTGGAAACCTTTCCTTCTTCAAATGTATAGGGACCAAGTCTCCCACCTTAAACTGTACATCCCTTCTTTTCAAATCAACATGTTTCTTATACTTTTCAACACTTTTTTCTACAAATTGTCTCTAGCTTGCTAGTGTATCTCCTTCATGTCCTTTGCAAATTCTTCTCCCTCAAAACTTCTCTTCTCCATTCCCTTCTTGAATCCCTAAGCTCAAATACACCTCTATGTTTCAAACCATACACCACTTCAAAAGGGCTTTTCCCAATGCTTCTATTGATTAAATCATTGTAGGCATATTCAGCTTGTGAAAGAACCAAGTCCCATTGTTGCCCATGCACTTTTGTGAGGCATCTCAAAAGATTTCCAAGTGATCTATTGACAACTTTAGTATGCCCATCCATTTGTGGATGATAGGCAGTATTAAAGGTCAAATTTGTTCCAAGATTCCTCCAAAGGGTCCTTCAAAAGTGGCCTATGAACTTTGAATCCCTGTTTGATACTATTGTCAATAACCTTGCAATATGAGAAGCATCATTTGTCTACTTACATGGAATAAATTGAGCGATCTTACTAAATCTATCAATAACAACAAGCACACTATCATAACCCCTCTAAGTTTTTGGAAATCCTAACACAAAATCCATACTTAGACTCTCCCATGGCCTGTTAGGTATTGGTAAGGGCTGATAAAGACCTGCATTAGAAGTAGAACGCTTGGATCTTTGTCATATTACATAATTTTCCACAAAATTTCTAACATCTACTTGCATCTTTGGCTAAAAGTAGAATCTCCTTACCTGATCCAATGTCTTATCCACCCCAAAATGTCCTCCTAAGCTGCCACAACGTTTCTCCTTTATCAAGTTGGTTCTCATGGAGCACTTTGGTATACATAATTGAGCACCTTTAAACAAAAATCCATCTTGAAACAAAAAATTAGAATATTCATCATGAAAAGCATCTTTAAACTGATCACAAACAAAATATATCTCTTGGAAGTCTTCATCTTCTACATACATATCCTTCAAGGTTTCTATTCCCACACTCCGAAGTTGGATTTCATGCACCAACATTGACCTCCGACTTAGAGCATCTACTACCTTGTTGGATTGTCCTTTTTTGTGTTTGATGGTGAAGGTATAACTTTGCAAATACTCTACCCACTTCACATGTCTGTGACTTAGCTTGTCTTGACTGTTTAGAAATTGTAAAGCATGGTTGTCAGTGAAAACAATGAACTCCTTGGGAAAAAGGTAGTGTCTCCACTTCTTTAGGGACTGCACCATTTCATATAGCTCCAAATCATAGGATGAGTACTTCCTTTTTGCTTCATTAATATTTTCACTAAAGAAAGCCACCGCTCTTCCTTCTTGGCTTAAGACTGCACCAATTGCAAAGCCACTTGCATCACACTCTATAGTGAAAACCTTGTTGAAATCAAGTAAAGCAAGGATAGGTTGTTGAGCCACTCTATTTTTTAGGTATTGGAAGCTTCTTTCTACCTCATCATTCCACTGAAATATTTTCCTCTTATCTCCCTTAATGGTGTCAATAATTGGTTCAAGCAGATATGACTGAAGTTCTTTATAAATTTCTTATAGAAACTAGCAAGTCCATGGAAGCTTCTTACCTCTCCTACTATTTTGGAGCTGGCCAACTAAGAATTGCATCTACTTTGGTGGGATCCATCTTCAATGAACCTTTGGAGATCATAAAACCAAGATACACTAGCTCCTCTTTCATAAATTCACACTTTTTGAGGTTTATCATCAACTTCTGTAAAACCATGTCAAGATGCTACAAGTGCTCTTCTTTAGTCTTACTAAACACAAGTATGTCATCCAGATACACAACAAAATTTTTTCCAATAAAAGGCTTCAAAACTTCATTCATTAGTCTCATAAATGTACTTGGAGCATTTGACAATCCAAATGACATTACCATCCATTCATACAGACCTTCATTGGTTTCAAATATAGTTTTCCATTCATACCCCTCTCTTATCCTAATATGATGATAACCACTTTTAAATCAATATTTGAAAAATAGCACGCACCTCTCAAGCAGCCCATAAAATCTTCCATTCTAGGTATTAGAAACCTATATCTAATGGTAATTTTTTTGATTTCCCTTGAGTCAGTACACATTCTCCAATCCCCGTCCTTTTTAGGTGATAAAACACTAGGGACAACACATGGGCTCAAACTTTTCCTTATTAGGCCTTTATCTAGCAATTCTTGGACCTACCTTCTTATTTCCTCATTTTGTTTGAGAGTCATCTTGTATGCAGCCTATTTGGTAAATTTACACTAGGAATCGGGTATATATGATGGCTTACATCTCTCACGGGAGGAAAAGAACTAGGTAACTCATCTACTACAATATCCTTGTATTTGTTTAACAAAGCCTGAACCTCACTAGGTATATCTTGAACCTTGTTTGTTGCTAAAGCATATTTGGGTTTAATTACTAAAGCATATCCCTGTCCACCTTCATCCTTCAATGTTTTCAAAAATTCTTTCTCCCCAACTACCATAACACTAGACCCAACTTGTTTGTCAAATTCCTCATCTTGTAGGGGTGTCAAGGTGAATGAAGTTCCATCTTTTTCTATCACATAAATGTTTTTATGGCCATCATGCTTTTCCTTTCTATCATACTACTAGGGTCTTCTTAGTAGCAAGTGACAAACATCCATAGGGATGATGTTACATAGGATTTTATCTTTATAACCCCCAATATTAAACTCTACCCATGTTTGTTCATTGACTAAGACTTGTTGACCCTTATTTAGCCAAGATAATTTGTATGGTGTGGGGTGTAGGATTCTCTTCATGTTCAATTTCTCTACCATCTCTAAGGAAACGAGATTATCAGTAGAACCTGAATTGACAACTACTTTGCATACCTTTCCATGTGATTTGCAGGTGATTCTAAATAATGATTTCCTTTGTGGAGGCTCTTTGACTGTTGGAACCTTACTAAGTGTTCTTCTCATCATCAAAGACTCACCTACCTTAGAAGCAACATGTTGAGATGGTGACTTAACACTTTCATTGTCTTCCTCATGCACAGTTTGAGTTCTTCACTCACCACCATGTGAACTTGATGCTTGCTTGTCTGGGCATTTCCATGTTGGATGACCAAATTGGTTGCACTGGTAACATCTGTTTGAGAAGGTATTTGACCCTCTCCCTTTTCCACCAAACCTACATCTACCACTAGGTCTTCTACCTCTGAAATTACCTCAGCCACTTGATTCACCACTTTGCTCTTGATGGCTACTTGATTCTCCTTGTTGCTTTTGTGACTTCCCTCTTGCACCAAAATTGCCTCTGCCTCTGCAATTATTTCCTTTGCCTCTTCCTTACTTCTTTTGTCTCCTCTTTATCCTTTCCTCTGCCTTGACAACTAATTGAAAACACTTTTCAATTGTCCTAGATGTATTGAGACCAATTTCATCTTGAATGTTGAGTCTAAGCTGATTTAGATACCTTGCAACCTTTTCTACTTCATTTTCACTATGTCCTGCTCCAATACTTAATTTATGGAGCTCCCTAGTGTATGCCATCACATCTAACTCCTTTTTTCTTAAATTTTGTAGCCTCCTAAAGGTTTGAATTGCATAATATGTAGGCAAAAATTATGCTTTCACCTTAGCTACCATTCTATCCCATGAACTTATCTTAGAATTTCCCTTCTTTACTCTTTCCTCTTGAACATAGGTCCACCATGTTAGGTATGGGCCCTTCAACTTGGTTTTTGCAAATTTCACTTTCTTATTGTCTTTTATCTGCTCAAATTCAAAGAAATTGTGAAGAGCATCTATCCATCCCAACACTTCTTCACTGTCCATCTTTCCACCATACATAGGCACTTCCACTTTCACCTTTGGAGTATCCCCCTTGAAAGCCTTTAGCATCCTGATCATTCTCAACTCTTCAGGGTCCATTTCCTCTTCATCTTGGACTCCTCCTTGAGGGTTTTCATTCTCACCCTCATCCTCTTTGTCACTTTGGTCACCACTGACTATTCCTCTTCTTTGGTTTTTCTCTAGGGCTATAATTTTTACAAGATTAGCTTCATTAGACTCCTTATATAGTCTCACTTCCTTTGTATATTGCTCCTTTAGTTCTCTGACTTCTTTGGTCGTTGGATTGCTCTTTAGAGGCATCTTGCTTATTCAAACTTTCAACCACTTTTCCACTTCTCAATTAAAACCTATGCTCTGATAGCACTTGATGTAGAGTAGGGTGGAGTATTTTCACACAACTCAATTCAACAACTTCTTCAAGGTTTCAAACCCTAACTATGGTGGTTTCCCACACAACTTCACAATTTTGCTTGCAGGTCTCCAAACCTAGTTTCAATTGCATATATTTTAGAGAAGGCCATTAAACCACAAACTATTGACCAATTAAGATACCCATTAGGCCCTACTTCAACATATCCAACTTGGGACTAAGGTTTTTTTGTAACAAATTCTTCAAAATAGGTCTGCTACACTGCTCCAAGGTTAAATTAGGTCACTTTTCCAAAGCAAGTATACCAAATTAATCACCAACTCTCAAATATCCACTCTAGAGGCTTGAACACATCATATAGGGTTCCAATATGAATTTTATTTCACCATAACTCATCAAAAAACTGTTGTCACACAAAATCTCAATCCTACCTAACATTCCTAAGCCTAACACATGAAGATGTTAGGCTAGGGAAAACTCAAATCCACTCCAAACTCCATCTCCTGCTCAAACAACTTCAAAATCACAAAAAAAACATTCAACCCCTCCATTCCACCAATTTTTTCCAAGTTTCAATGGTGGGATGAACTGCAAATCATAATTTTTTCTTCAAACCCTTGAACTGAGGGTTTCCAGGCGGTTTACAAAAAAACCCTCCTAACTACCTTAAATCTTGATAAAATTCAGCAAAATCAAAACCAAATCATAATAGATTCATTTCCTTAACCTTTCACATGAATTTCATATCAAGAATCAACAGTGCGAAGCTGTACTATGCATAGAAACAATAGAAAACTCAAAAAAATCATAGAAAATAGAGCTTGCTTTATTGTCTTCCACCAAAATCACTTCTACAAGTTGCCTCAAAGTTTGTGAGGCATTTTTAAACATGTTCTAACTGAAAACTAACAGATTCCAACCAATTTTCAAAAGGTGACCATTCAACTTCCTAAATATGATAAAATTGCGAAGTTGCACAAGCAACTTTTGTAACATATTAACAAAATTGACAAAACTAAACAACTAGACCCTATATGACTTGAATACATAAAAAATGGTCTTAAATAGACCTTATTACATCAAAACATGTGATTGAAACATCAAATCCAACCTAAGACACCTAATTGCATCATTTTTACAAAATTTCCTTGGTACCCCTGTACCATACCTATAGGATTTATTTTCGGATATCCGACTATGAAATCAAGGATTTGGGAGTGCAACCATAGTAGAAGATAACTCAAAAACCATTTTTACAAATCCCTAGTTAGAACCCATTCACCATAAGGTGAATAAGTCCTTAGATAGCTTTGAAAAAACACTTTTGGTGACTGGTACACATCATTTTCCCTCTTAGATCTGCAATTTGATTTCTAATGCCATCAATATTGAGCTTAATCATTCAAATTTAAGTTTTATATTGCATTTTAGAGTTAGTTTGGCATTTTTAATCTTTCTTGCCAAAATGTTGTTTAATCAAGACTCCCGTCCTTACAAAAAAAGGAAATCAGTAGATTCACACTTTGACTTGATTCACCTCAAGGTTGTTAGTCATTTCATTGTGTGGATTTCATTTCCTAATGAAATAAAGGAGAATAGGTCTCTTATCTTACCATATTTAGTTCACCCCACCATTAAAACCTTATTTTCCATTGTTTCATTCCTATATTCTTCAGAGATTTGAAATATTGTAAAAATAAAGATCAAAAGAGTTTAGAGTTTAAGAGAGAGATTTCAAAGAAAAACTAAAGAATTAAATGTACTATTGCAGTTCTATCTCATTTATCAATTATGAATGGTTAAGCAAAGTCACAATAACCAATATTAAAGCGATTAGTATTCACTCAATCACACTTAACACCAATGTAATCTTCAAAGGAAATTAATAATTTTAAGATTTTAAAGTTTTATTGAATCATATCACCATAAAATATGTATAGATATAAGACAAAACTCTATTCAATAACACAATAACACCATTGATTTTACCAATTTACTCAATTTAGATAAACAAAATAAGTATACCATCACCAATGATCAAGAATCCATATGCATACAACAGGCGTAATCCTTTGATATTTTATAAAGCTTCACAAAATATGTTAGGAGAAATCCACATTGAGATTACATATTTCCTTGAAAACATAAAAGTTTTTTATCCTTAACAATGACTAACAATCCCAAATAAATAGACTCATGCATCCCAAGATTTGTGGATCTAAAAAAATTAACTAAAATTCTAACTAAAGCACCCAAAAGTGTCAAACTAATCAACACACTTACATTGAGGTATATGACATGATTCCAATGAGGTGCCAAAAACAGCCAAAAGGAAAGAAAGAAAAAAAGAAGAGAGAAATTAAAAAATGAAAAAAAAAAGAACCCAACCAAATTGAAGAGATAACAGGGCCATGCAACAAAACAAGAAAAGCTAGAGAATTGAAATGGAAGTTTCAATCTTAGAGCTTGAAAATTGCAAGGGATAAAAAAATAGAAACAAATGAGTGACGGTGAGGAAAACCCACACAAAGACCACAAACTAGGAAAAGAACAAATATGACATGACCAATAGTTCAATACAAAAAAAATCGAAGGAAAGTGAGTTAAATTCAGAGGAGGGTTTTTTAGGAATTTGTAGAGCTCTCATTTTCTTGCTTGACACTTCACAAATGATGATTAAAACCCCTCAATTTCACTCTTAAACCTACCAAACACTATGCATTAATGCCTCATTAAATGTAGGGTGGTGCCACTAAATGCTCTAACAAGCGGGAGAAACGAGATGACAAGACATTACTGCCATCAAGCCCCTAGGATGGGGGATTTCATGAGGTGAGAATCCTAAAAAAGGAAGCATGAAGACCAAATCTTCAAAAGGAAAATGATGACAACGAACATGTGTCAGAGATCGGGCCCAACAAGGATTGTATATTAATCCTAAAGATCTCAAAACTCTGACAAGTGATAAAAAACACAAAGAGGGAAGAGAAAAAGGGAAAAAGGGAAAGAAAAGAGGAAAAAGGGAGGAAAGGAAAGAGAGAAGAGAGAGAAGAAAAAATAAAGAAGAAGAAAAATAAAAAAGGGGGGTCCCCATTTTTCTATAAAACAAAATGGGGAGTGGGTGCAAGACACAACCCATCCTTTCAATCCATCATCATTCTTTCAAACCAATATTCCCATCCATATCCTCATATCTAAGGTCCATATTTCTACCCCTTATCCCATCATCATCAATCACCTTTCATCCAATCCCATAATTCCTAGGTCTCTTTCTTATAGGCCTAGCACAAGGTTACAAGATATAAATTAAATCATGACCACACAAGAATTCCCAACATCATCCTCCAATGATATATTCTTTGAGGAAGTGGTCCATGAAGTCCCCTTAGAGAATGCATTCCCATTTCAATCCCACACCATACATGAAGTAGATAAAGATTTGAATGATCAAGAATCACCCACATTGGAGGACTTTTCACAAGACACTCAAGCCATGGACTTAATGCATCATTACATCATGAAGTATCCCAATCAATACATCTTTATGCTAGCTAAGAATGGTGCCAAATTACCTCATGATTTTGACAACTTCCAAAGTATGCAACAAGCTCCTTCCACACCTCCAACTTCTAATCATCATAATCCTACATATCTTCCATCTTCTTCTCATCCTCCTATTTTATCTCAATCCACCAATCTCACATACACATCCCACTTAAATCTATAAAAATCCCATCAAGAACTAAAAACATCTCAACACATATCCCACAACCTCAAACTTCCACCCCTTCTCCTCACATTTCAATATCCATCCCATTAAACACAACCCCCACCTTCAAAACTTCTAATCTAATTTCGTCCACTCATCAAAACTTCCAAACATTATACACACAACCTCCCACATCCAATTATCAACCACCACCATAATCTCATAAGTTCTTTGGAACAAGACATTCAACAAATCAAGGAAACCTTAAGGGACTTTAATTAGGACATAAAAATAAAAGTTAAACCTTTCAAGAGCTATGTCCTTACCCTTTCAATAAATCCATCACCATGATCCCCTTTCCTCAAAAATTTGAGATGCCTAAATTTGATAAATATAAAAGGAAAGGGATATCCTAGGGAGAACCTTAAATAATTTTACATCACATGCCAATAGGTTTTCTATCTTTATGCATGTACCTATTGGGACTATTCCCAATAAGCTTGGGTGGACAAACACTAGATTATCTTAAACATCTTCGTCATGGAACAATCACCAAATTTTTTGACCTAGGCACAAAATTTATCACAAATTTATCCTACAATATTTAACATGACATCACCATGATGGACCTATGTAACAAAAATCAAAATAATGATGAAATATTTTCCTCTTTCTTATAAATATGGAGACATCTTTCTAGTTACTTTGCATAGCTTGTGCTTGAAAAACAACTAATAACCATGTTTTCCCAAAACTTTAATTCTAAAATGGCTTTCATTTAAAAATTCAATGTGCTCACTCCTTCAATG
>VDFB02096676.1:0-12632 GCA_007258455.2 Sequoia sempervirens
CGTGGCAGTACGAGGAGTTCAAACAAAGAACAGCTGAGAAGGACCAATCAGCCTTGAGGCAAGGAATGATGAATTCAGGATTGGCGCAGGTGGCAGGGTTCCCTCCAGCGGTCCAGTGCTACGAGTTGATTTTGGAGTGTGCTAGACAGTACGCTTTTGATACACAAATGGTGGTCAGCACTGAGGGACGAGTCTTGGCAAACTTCAGTCCTGCCTCCATTGCCCGGGCCTTCAGCATGCCGGATCTCCCCTCGGTCTGTGCCTTGAACATTGACACAACTTGAACATATTATGAGAACGAGCCAAATAAGGCTCAACAGATCATTAATTCATGGCTGGAGAAGCCAAAATCCCACCACTCCAAGTTGCCTAAATAGTTGCACAGGGTGAAATTCAGGCCGGATATCTATGATGCCATCACACTGTTGAGCAGGGTGGCCAGACTTAAAACTGCCGGAGTATTGGAGAGTTGGATGGTCCACGTGATCACCAAGATGAGTCAGGGAACAAATTATCACTGGGCAGGTCTCATCAGTGCGGAAATAGACAAACAACTGAGGAATGTCTTGGAGTCGAAGAAGTTCACCATGTCCTCCTATATCATATATGTACTGGCCATCTCCTATCCTTACAAGGGACTGACTCCGGTGGGAACTATCGGGCAGGATATCATCTACGAAGTCTATCCGGAGCTACATTTGGGACACAGAGATTATAGGAGGGCCAATGATGCCTTTACAATGCACATTACCCAGACCCTTTAGAATGCAGAGCACATCAGATTGTCCGATGGGGCTAAGGGGTTGATCAAGAATTACGGGGCATGGTTTATCCAGTTCCCCACCTTCACTTATCTCCGGATTGATGGATGCCCTGTTGCACCCTACAGATTGCCCAGGTATCCCACTGACCGCATAGTGCTACTGGAGGTCGTAAGACAAATTTGTGAGTTTGATGCAGTGGTGAAGAGGGAGAAGCATAAGACTGGCTTTGGAGGTGACTTCCCTCTTGGGATTGGCGTGGGGGAAATGTGCCCGTCCATCCAATCGGCTCACACTGCAGGTGAGGAGTTAGCCGCATATGGATTCTCTTTCCATTCAAAGAGAATGAACTTTGATATAACCGGAGAGGCACAGAAAAGGGCTACCCGGGAATACAGGCATAAGGAGGATTTGGAGGACTACTGGGTCAACATCAAGGATGACCTTGATGCGAGGAAGAAAAGGTATTCCCGGCTGCCTGTAGAGGCCATTAGACAGTATAATCTAAAGTTGATTCCGAATCAGCTGGATGACGATGGAAAACTGGTCCAAGACCATGTTTATGAGCCCATTAAGGACATGTCAGTGGCAGACATTGATTGGAATGAGCCTGAGGTAACAGAGTTGGAAGACTTGATGGCTCCAGTGCTAAGATTTACTTTTTCTTGGATTAAGCATAAGGTCTGGATGTTGGAGAATGCTAATGTGCCTTGTACTTTTGATTTGATGGGGAATCTCGACCCCATGTCCACCTCTGAAGAATCCGGGGAAGAGGACCCCAAAGGGAAATCAGCTAAAACCTCACCCTTCAAGATCAAAGTCAGAGGTCCTAAGGGAACGGAGCCTGTAACAGAGGAAACCAATTGGCAAACGCAGGTGGAAAACTCTGACAATCAGCAAGTCCTCGGATGAGGAAGAAGCAGAGAAAGTTGAAGAAGAGGATGCTCCTCCACCACCAAAGAAAGCCATAACTACAAGGGTGGCTAAGAAGAAAGACCAAACTGCTTCGGAGGATGAACCTCCAGTTGTTGATGTGGAGAGTTCCGGGGGTGAAAAGACCAAGGTGTATACCAGAAAATCCAGAACTCCTTCCCCAAAGGATGCTCCACAGCCAAAAGATTCTTCTCCAGTATTGCTAGCTAAAGAGCAGGACAAGCCTGTCTCTCCTCCACAGAGCGTACTAGAACCGGGGAATCTGGATGAGCAGGAAATCAGCGGAGAGGTAGAACCGTTCAAAGAAGGAACATTGTTCAGTGAGGCTGCCGGGCTTGAGGTAGAGACGAAGGAAAGACACACTTCTCCCTTGGTACAATTCAAAGATTCTCCGGAGAGTGAGAAAGGCCGCGGATCACCAGAACCGGAGGAAAGCCTACCTGCTCAGACTCCATCACTGGTGCATCCAGAATTGGGACTTGAGGAGGCTGGTCAAAGTGAGAAAACTCCGGAGAAAGAAGGGGACAAGGCTACAGCCAAGGAGGAGGTTGAGGTGACAGCTGCGGAAGGGGAGAAGCCACAGAAGGTCCAGGAGAAACTAGAACAGAGGAAATTTGGACAGACCCCGTAGCCCCGGACTGGTCAGAGAAAGAAATTGCAAAGAAAAAATAGGTGATAGTAGAAGACACTCCTCTTGACTGGGATGAAATGTTATCTCAGATTGGCAAAGGGAAGAAGAAGAAGGCTGCAAGGGTGATTTCCCGGGTGGAAAGGGATGAGGTGCATAACTGGGTAGTTCACATCGCCACCCCTGCTGCAGATAAAACAAGAGATGAGGTAACAGGCCAGGATTATAATGTTCAAACTATTAACCTTGGGCCGGCCTCCCTAGAGCAGGATATTGAGGAATTTGAAGGGTCAAGTGCTATAATTGTTGACAGACTTAAGAAGGAGACCCAGTCAAAACGAGAATTGAAAAGAGAAAATGAAAGGTTGAGGAAATGTCTGGAGGAGGTAATGAAGCCTCTACAGTCTCTCCATCCGTCCTCCTCTACTACTCCGGGATTTCTGCCCAAGGAAACAATTTCCGGAATTGAAAAGATGAAGGCCTCCACTCAGGCTGCCACAGACTGGTTGATGGGTGTACAGACACAAGGAGATGAAGCTATCAAAGAGATCCTGTCTGTGGGCAAAGATGCAGTCCAGGGAAAGGAACTGTTAGAGAGTATCCTCTCTCAAGATAAGAATGACGTTGACCTCCTGCTGTAAAAGTCAAGGATTATTTTAGGACATAGCAAGGAGCAGTTGGGCAAAGAAGGAATCCTTCCCTCTACCAGATTGGATGAACCATGGGAATGGTTCGAGGCGTTGCAGATCAGGCAGGGAGGCCTGAAAAAGATACAAAAATGAAGGAAATCAATTGAGGCTGACCTCACTGCAATTTATGATGGTTGCATAGCTTTCTTTGAGGTTATGACAGGGAGGAAGAAAATAGCTCCCAAGTACCTGAGCCTTGATCAATTGAAGGAATGGTGGCATGAGGTTTATGCCCCAGAATCTGATGGAACTGTCACCTCCCATTTGCTTGATGATGCAGCTACCTACTTGGCAGTGATAGACAGGTACATGGCCAGCAGGAAGGACTAGAAGAAAACTGTTGAGCGGTCTGATGAGGGAATTGATTCAATTAAATTCCGACTCAGGGTTTTGCCATTGCCACCTATTGCTGAGCTGGATGGGATATTCTCGAAGGTCCAAGGGTCACCAGTGCAGAGGAAAGACAAAGGGAGTAGCAGTTAATGCTCTTTTCGAGATTTGTGCTTCCCTATTATTATAGGGCATGCATTGGACCAGACTTCCTTGAGGACTGTGCCTTGACCGACTTGGATGATGGCATTAAATGTGTGCCTTAGTTTGTTTCCTTGGCCGACCTGTTTTGGCAGTTTTGATTATCTTTGTAAAAATGTTTGGCTGGGCCGACATGTTTTTGGGGGGAATTTGATAAATAGGCATTCTTGCCTCATTGTAAGGGTTAGAAGACATTGGTTATAGACATTAGCAAGAATAGAGATTAGCAGGAGCAATAGTTAGAGTTTTTTAGAATTTCTTGAAGCAAATACCATATTCAGAACAGTTGAATTGTTGCAGCATTTGGTGATTAATACAATTGAAGGCATTGTGGTTATTCCTGGTGAAATCCTTTGTGTTATCTCATCTTGCATGGTTCCTTTGTTCTATCTTTTAAATCGCTTGAAGATCTAGGGTTTAATATTCAGAAATAAATCAGTTTAGTTGGATAAATGGTGTATGTGATTTCATATTTGGAATGTTTGTAGCTATCTCAGGTCTATACTCCCAGTAACTATCTGATTGTAGTAGGCTGGTGAAGTCAAACTCTGACCGTATATCATTCAAATGTGCTTAAGTTCGCTAGATGCAAGTCTATGGATTTGAAAATCTGTATTCCTCAAGCATTTCGTAATCGTTTTTGCAAGTGATTGCCCCTGTGGGTCTAACAGAATTGGTTATTTGAGACAGGTCCATTCCAGATATATGTTATTTACATTGTTTATCCTCTAAGTAGTTTAGATCTTATCACTTCCTTGCATCCCTATCTTTTGTTGTTTCTTTTTTATTTGGTTAGATTTAGGATTTAAGATCATCATATATTGCCGGGCCATGATAAATTGAAAGATACGCTTTGCTTGTAGTAAGGTCCATTGTGATTACCAAAGATTTCACATTTTATCTGAGTTGTCATGCACAGCTATGACCTAACACCCGAGAGACCTTTGGGGTACTTTTAGTAATTTTATTGCTGAGAATAACTCCTTCAAGAGAGAGGAATACGTGACTGGGTTCGCATTTGTTGTCAGTAAAACAATTAATGGAATAAAGGAGTTTGTGTCGATTACAGAGAACTTAATGCTGCCACTAAGAAGGATCACTTTGGACCTTTACCATTCATTGATCAAGTTTTGGATACACTTGCAAGGAAACAATACTTCTTGTTTCTAGATGGATTCAACAACTATAACCAGATCCAAATTGCACCAAAAGACCAGGAGAAGACCACATTTACCTATCCATGGGAGACCTATGCCTATTCTGTACTCCCATTTGGTTTGTGAAATGCACCTGCAATATTTTAGAGGGTAGTTATTGGTATATTTTCAGACATCTCTCATGATTGTATGGAGATTTACATGGATGATTTCACCACTTATGGTGTTGATTTTGATCAAGCATTGGAAAATATTAAGAAGGTCCTACAAATATGTGAAGATCAAAACTTGTCCTTGAATAGTGAAAAATGTTTTATGATGATGCAAGAAGGTGTAGTTCTTGGGACAACTACATTTCCCACAAAGGAATTCAAGTAGACCCTGCAAAAATAGAAGTAATCTCAAATCTTCCTACATCTACAAAATAGAAGAATGTTAGGAGTTTCTTGGTCCATGCAGGATACTATAGGTGTTTTATTAAAGATTTCAACAAGGTAACAATACCATTATACACCCTTCTCACTAAGGATGTTGAATTTCAATGGACCAAAGCTTGTGACAAGGCATTTTCTACTTTAAAGACAACCTTAATAGATGCTCTTGTACTTAAGGGATCCAATTGGGAGCTTCCCTTTCACATTCAAATTGATGCATCAGACTATGCCATAGGAGCAGTCTTAGGAAAGAAGGAAGGAACTATTGAAAATGCTATCTACTATGTCAGCAAAAATTTACAAGGAGCTAAATTCAATTATACTGTGACAGAGAAAAAAATGTTGGTAGTGGTTTATGCACTAAAGAAATTTAGACATTATATATCAGGCTACCAAATATTTGTGCATACTGATCATGCAACAATTAAATATCTCATGAATAAACCTTTGATCACAGGAAGATTGGCAAGATGGTTATTACTAATGCTGGAGTTTGATATAACTATTGTAGATAAGCTAGGCAGAGCTAATGTTGTTGTAGATTTTCTTTCAAGGCTGACTACATTAGAAGACAACCAACCCATAGATGACTCTTTTCCTAATGAACATCTATTCTCTCTTAGTGTACAAACACCCCGGTATGTTGACATAGCCAATTTCTTGGTTACAAGTAGAGTTCCTTCTCATTTCTCCCCAAAAGAGAAAAGAACACTTGTTGAAAGATCTTTTCATTTCTCTTGGATTATTGGATGTTTGTTTTATATTGGACCTGATTATGTCATGAGAAGATGTGTAAGAGAAGATGAGACTTGTGATATTTTGCATGCATGTCATAATGAACCATGTGGAGGAAATTTTGCAGCCAAAAGGACAACAATGAAGATCTTGAACACAAGATACTACTAGCTAACACTCCACAGAGATGCAGGGAGGTATACCAGAAAATGTTATAGATGTCAAAGAATGGGAAAACCAACCAGATATGATGAAATGCCATTGTGCACCAAGATAGTAATCACTCCTTTTGACAAGTGGAGATTAGATTTCGTGGGACCAATTGACCCTCCATCAAATGGTAAGTCTTACATATTGATATGTACTAACTATGTAACAAAATGGATAGAATTCAAAGCCATGAAGCATGCAAAAGATAACAAAGTGGCATAGTTTCTTTATGAGGATATTTTCACAAGATATGGAGTTCCAAGAGAAATAGTCACTGATTAGGGGCCACAATTCACATCAACTCTTGTTGCGGTCTTAGTAAATGAGTATAATATTAGGCACAAAAAATCTACTCCTTATCACCCCTAGGATAATGGCCAAGTTAAGGTGACAAGCTGAGAAATTGAAGCCATTTTGACTAAAACAATAGCCATTCATAGGAAAGATTGGGAAAACAAATTACTTGAAGCTATTTGGGCTTATAGGACAACATGGAAAACAACTATAGGCTTCACCCTGTTTGAGTTGCTATATGGGAAGACAACTATGATGCCAATTGAATTTGAACACAAAACCCTGCAAACTACAGTAGACCTAGCGGTGGATATTTCTGAAGCATAGAGAGAAAGGATCATGTAGCTAAATGCTTTGGATGAGATAAGGAGAGCAACCTTGCAACATACTGAAGTAATACAGAATCAGAGAATTAAGTGTCATGATAAATTTATCAAAAAAGAAGAAGTTCAAACCAGGAGATTGGGCCTTTCTCTATGACTCAAGATACCAGGATAATGCAAGGAAATCATAGACAAGGTGGCTCAGATTGTATGAAGTTGTTGAGGTCTTTCCAAATGGAGCTATTTAGCTTACCACCATTGACCTTTTTAGGTTTAAATTACTTGTCAATGGTCATCGCCTTAGATTATATCATAAGCCATCCTTTAAAGAAGATTTTTTGTTGCAGTTCACTCAGCACTCAGAGTTTTTTGTACCTGAAGGAAGCGGATCTAGTGTCCCTCCTTCAGCATAATTGAGGTATGTACTTTCCATAATAAAGACTTTCACTTATGTGGAAGTCCATTTCTTCACCCATCCACCCATCCGTACCACCTTTCTCTCTCATCCATCTTCATTCCACCTCATTCCATTCCATTCCATCCTCATTCATTGCTCAATCCATTTTCCAACAAGGCAAGCATTACTTTATCCATGATATTTGTAGTAAATATTCCACACATTCAAGTATGTGCACATTAATTGCTATCTTTAATCATCTTTCAAGTACATTCATTTTATTGTTTTATGCTAGCATAAGTATTCACATAAATGCCATCATTACTTGTCAATCACCACTCCCATCTCACATGTGTGGACACATGTCTAAATTTAGGTTTGGGGGAGGGAAACGATAAAGATGCAAAATTTTAATTGTCCATGTATCAAACCATACTAGCTTGCATTAGAATTTTAGAATGAGCTGATTGCATGAATGAAATGACAATAACTGCAGCCGCTGGTTTTTTCTATCATAATTTCCCTTTATGACCCCTTTTCCTACTATTATTTCCCTAACATAGTCTTAAATTACAAGCAAGAGGGTAAAAAAATAGAAAAGAAATTCACTCGATGCCAAAAATGGAAATTAGCAGATGTTGTAGGGAAGTGCATTTTATTTTTAGAAGGGGAATTGCAAAAAAGTTGAAAAGAAGTTGCAAAGCATTTGTTTGACTTTAGACAATGGGAGGTGGGTTAGTTCGAAATGAACCCACAGTGCATGATATATTACTACAAGATGCACAATGCTTGGCTGCATTTCAAAATTGTGGATGGATAGATTACTTTTTGAAGTTGGATGGTTTTGATGAAGGCATTTCCCTCAAATTTTCCCAAAAATTTTCAGAAGGGAAAGCCATAGTGAAAGGGTTAGAAGTCCTAGCAACAGAGGAAAGAATTGTGGAAGTCATGAGGTTACCTACTGATGGTGAAAATTACCCTATTTCCAGAGACCCTACGTCAGCCAGGGCTGAATTTACAGAGCCAAACGACCCCCTGTTGAACATAGACAAACATGGTGCAAAAAGAATGTCTCTGCCTAAGCCATGGAAGTAGATAGTTGTGTATGTCATCAAATAAATTACTTGTGAGATTCACCATTCAAACTTGCATTCTATCCATTTCAAGCTTTTGAACCACATAAGGCATGGGAGGAGGATGGATATACCTAATGTGTTGTGCAATCTTCTCTCAATCATGGCAGCTGAAACCCAGAAAGGTAGGGATAATTTTGTTTGCTTGATTAAGTTGCTAGTTGAAAAATCTCTGTGTGATGTTTCCAGAATGAGTTGGGAATATTTTATTAAGTTTGATCAAGATTATTTCCATGAGGGGATTATCAATGTTGACCATTCGCCACCTAGTTCTATACCTCAGTCTCAAAGGTCTAGCAGGAGGGCGAGCATGGTGAAAGCCCTTCCTAGTTCTTCAACCTCTAGTGTTGGCCCTAGTGTAAATCCTCCTACAACAGAGGAAACCATTGAAATTATCTCTTTTATAATGGAGCACTCTAAAAAAGAAAGCTATTCCTTATATTTTGATGATGATGAAGTTCCGCTTGAAACCCTCATGAAAACTAGGTCACAAAAAAGGGAGGTAGAAATCAAGAAAGGGAAGGCTAAAACACAGCTTGTAGGAATAAAAGTGCCAAGTTTGAAAAAGAGGAAAGTTGATGCTACTCCTCCTGTAGCCAAAGGAAGACGTGAAGGGCCTCATAGGAGATCAAGACTACTCAAATATGTGCAGGAAATCCTTAAACTTGATGAAACTCCACATGAGGACCTTGAAGCTCCAATGGGGTTGGAGCATGTTGAAAAAGGTAAAGAGGAAGGAATATTTAAGGGAGCAATAAAAATAACACTGGTTGATCTTGCTAACATTGTAGAGGAATTGGAGGAAAGTCAAAACCTCCTGCAACACAAGCAAAAGGTCCTGCAATAGGAAGTCCTATACCAACAACCAAAACTAGAGCAAGAGTTCCTGCAACCATAGCAAGAACAAGAGCCCCTACGACAAAAAGAGAAATAAACATCACCCTTATAGCTAGAGATAATTGGATAGCATGAGTTTATGCAAGTAATGCCATATGAGGAACCATCATCAACAAAAAGACTAGTATCCATCCATAAACCTCTTGATTTTTTAGTACATTCAACAATTTTAAATCTTTGGATAGAGGTACAAAGAAGGGAGGAAGAATGGAGAATGGAAAAATAGAAGTTAAAAGAGGAAATTCAAAAGAAGGATGAAGAAATTGCAAAGAAAAATGCAGAAATCACCACCCTGAAGCAGAGGGTAGATGATATGGCAACCTTAGTACCAGAGATTATGGAATGTAGAGAACCCCCGAGGGTGGGACACCATTGGCTTCCCCTAAATTTTCAGCCACCCATGCTCGTGTGGCCTATTTTGAATTTTAGATTCTACTAAAGTGATATTGCCACATAAAGGCAAAGATGAGATAGATTTGATAGATTGGGAGGATTTTATTAGGATCTTAACTCTTGTACTACAGCCATTGATGTCAAACAACTCTCAGTTGCAAATTTTAGAGCTTTGACCAAGCAAAAGAGCACTTCTTCCTCAGTTGGAGGACTAGAAAAATGTTAGGTTGGGGGGAGTGATGAGCCTAGTTTTTGGTCTTGAATCTATAGTCTATTTGCTTATTGATGTCATGGATTTTAATTCTTAAATGATGGTATGGGCATAATTTTTCCCTCAAACCATTGATATTTGACATTACCCTATCTCTTCAAGCTTTAATGATGTTTGGCATAATATGTGGGTTGTCTATGCTGATTTTTCATGCAATTAATGAGTGTTTCTTAGAGTGGTTATTGATATGCAATTATTATGCGTACTAACCTTGGACTGTAGATTTAATACACCAAGTTATGGAAGACACCTCTGGTTGGGCATGCACCATAACGTCCAATTAAGGAGCTGATCTAGCTCAAAGGAAACTGACAACAGAGAATCTTCATGCAATTGAATGTAAATGCCTTGTAGTGGACCTTAATGATCGAGCATACATGGGCATTACTACTATGTTGGGTCTGTGCTTGACTTGCATGTCTGGCCGGATTCCATGCATGCATAACCAATGTCCCTCCACTTTCTCTTGCTTTCCCTAAATGGTGTCCTCCTAGTCGTGGAGTTGACTGCCTAGTTAGCTATAGTATAAATAATAATTTGATACTCCTTCTTTTGGGGATGCATGATCTTACATTGTACTCTCATTTTCAATAATACAAACACATTACTCTTTGTATGCACAATTTACAGTGAATGAAAATAAAGTTCAAACTTGAGCATTTGAGTTTCTATTAGCTTAGAGGATACTTATCCAAGGGAGCCCACTTGGTGAGTAATCTATTCTCTTAGTTTAGCATTAGTTTAGTATTTACCTACTATTTGATACTTAGCTTAAAATCTGACATTGACTATTCTTGCAGCCACTAGAAGTCCATTCTGTGTCTGTTCTTGTAGCCAAAGTGAACATAGTAGTCCCTATTTGCTATGCATATTTTCACTCCTACTTTGTGTTTCAGTTTAAGCATAGTTGTTGATTGATGTTTAGCATTTTTTTCACTTCCTTTCTATTACTTGTTTCTAGCATTATGTTTATTAGTTGTAGCATGCAGTGACTACTTAAGCCCCTAGTGCACATACAATGCTGACCAATTTCAAGTTCACATCCCTAGGTTGACAAGTTAAATGCACCTTCATAGTAATTGAATAGTTATTCAGGTTGGATGTCCAATCTCTGAATCGTGGCTATAGAAGCTCAGTTTTGAAATCATTGTAGGAGGTAGACACACATGAAGAATTGATCGTGTTGTGTTCTAACAATGTTTTTGTGGTCTCTGCCAGTGCTCTTGATTGAATTTTGTGTAATTTTGGTAATCTTAGTTGTTTTGAATGCTTCTTTGTCACTTTTTGTTGTTTATGGATGCTTCTAGATCATTCTCTATCATTGTTGTATGTTTGTGTTGATTGGTGTGCTTGTGGTCAAAGATTTTCTTGTGCATGTTTGGGTTTTCATGTTCCTGGCTGACATAATGGTGGTAACGTGTTGTGGATCCTTGGAGATTGAAATTTGAATGTTTAGCATGCTCAAAGATATTGTTTTCAGTCGCATGATAATATTGGCTGATGGTGTTTGATTTGTATTGAAAATTTACTTGTTAATTTGGGTTAGCAGTGTAAATATGTTTTATATTTTCTGGCAAAAAAAGTGGTTGTTGTAATTCCATAATACAAATATATAAGAGTGGTTTCTTGTGCAAAATTTGTGTGTGTACGAAGTGAGAAAAGCTAGAGATAGTGTAAGTGTGTGAACATTGATCTATCCATTCGATTGTTGAGCAGAGTGAAAGTGATGAGTGAAGGATTTTTCTTGTGCTTAACTTGAACTATAATCAGGCTTGTGTAGAAGCTATTTTCTTAGTTCATACCCTCTGGATTTAATCCTATTTACTTTGTATTATTGGGCAGTGAACCCTATTGTATTTGAGAATTGAGCTCTAGGTAGTGTGCTTAAATGCATGTGCATTCCCATTATTATTTTCATTATATATTTAACAACGTATAATATTGTGGACTAACATCCACCATGGTTTTTCCCCTAACAGGGTTTCCATGTAAAAAAAATATTGGTGTTCTTTGTGAATTTGATGTGTTAATTGTTTGTGGTTTTTTGTTCATTCATCAGATCTAAGATTAAGTTAAGTAAAGTTTGAAAAGTTTAATATTATGTGACAACTAATTCAAACCCCCCCTCTTAGTTGTTTGTCCTTGTTTTGCAAACAATGTATGATGAGAGGCTCAAAGATACTTTCAATTAAGTCATTTTATGCTTAAAAGACTTGTTATTTTTGTTAATTAACATAACTCGCAGTAGACTATAGACTAATATATTTACTTACTTTGCTTTATGTCTGGCTAATTTGGTAGATATATTTGAGGTAATGCTTTATGTTAAATGTGTTGCTTTTGTGATGATGTTGATGAGATAATTATGTAGCTTTAATCTTTTATTGTCAATATTGGAATCCTTTTCTTAATGGTTTTATTCAAGGTATTCAAAAGACTGATGATGAGTTAAACTCCATGTTTAATCAAATGAAGACAATCACACCATTGATCGGCCCAGCTAGATGATGAATCACTCAAGTCCAAATCAACTTCTTTTTAGTCAATTTAGGAACTTCTAGTCCCAACGCTGATCTAGTATATTTCTCTATGTCTATTCTTAGTCCCATTTTAGTTCTTTATTTTTATTTTAATATTTAGTTTAAATTCCTTTTAATCTTGGTGGTTATTGCCATATTGTGAATTCAATAAGGATATAGTTATAAATATCCATGTTTCGGATTTTAGATAGGAGTTAGATAATTTTTAGTTAGAAATCTTATAATGGTTACAATACTCTATTTTGCATCCTGATTTGATCAATTTGAATGAAGATAAGAAGTTAACTCAAATTATTGTGTTAAGAG